>JAUCMS010031175.1:0-17011 GCA_032357445.1 Enteromius radiatus
ACCACCCATCTTGAAAAGTTTCCGCCCTCACATATACTAATGTGCCACAAACAGGAAGTTAATATCACCAACCATTCCCAGTTTTTTTTTTTTTCCGGAGACTCTAACATGCTAGTTTCAGCCACAACAAATATAGCTGCGAGAAAAAAAAACTGTCAGCACAAATGATCTTTCGTTTACCATATTTTACATGGTCTTTGTATGTGCATCAAACTATCTAAACAGTATCTGCTCATTACATAAAGGAATTCTGTCTTTATGAACACTTTGAAACATCACAGTAATAATGGATTTTCAAATGAAGAAATCTAAATTTAAAATATGTCAGTAACTAATGACACATTGTATTATTCCTGGGTGAATTTACTCTTATGCTTGTCATTGCCAGCATTCACACCTCTATTTGCGTACTCGAATAGACTATATATCAGGCCTAAGCCCCAATGGGAGCTTTGGTATGATGTGCCAATCAGATCAATCATACTGAAAGCATTCCCAAAGTGAAATGCCAAGGTTTGCATCAGCGAGACGGCAATGAACACACTCTAATCTTGTTTCGAAGAATGCTTAGATTAATTGTACTTTGAAGTTTACTCTACTGGGCACAAAGACACTACAATGCCAGGATTCATTTAGATTTATGACAAGTTAGAAGGTCCTAAAAAGGAATTCTCAGTATCCTCCCTGCTCCAGAGCTCAAAGGGGAAATGGGTTTGTGCTGTGCTTTCCAGCTCAGTGAGCAGTTATCCGAATTACACACCTCCAAAAAGAGTCCTTTATGTTCCACTAGCATAAACCCCTGGCTCTGGAGCCAACTCCCTCCCAGCCCCCTCTCTCCCGGGATACTGTGAGTGATGTATTTGAGAAGGGCAGTGGGGGGATTGGGAGGCAAGAGAGAGAGAGAGCAGGAAAAAGAATGAGTGAGTGAAGAAGACTGAGCCAGAGAGAGCACAGTAAGAGCCTTTCCATGTTAATTAATACACGCTACGCTCTGGCACTAATCAATGTGACGAAGGAACATGGAGAGCAAAGGAATAATTACTGTGTGGCTGAAAACTGTGGATCATAGACAGAATCAGTGTCCTAAAGAGACAGAGGAGAAAAAAAAAAAGAGCCAAGCAGCAAGAAAGAAAGGCCAAAAAAAGTTTTACCTGCTTTACCCTTGGCCTTCCTGGAGAGAACTTCCGCTTCGAGATGGCTGGCTTTCCCATACCTATCTTGGGTGTAAGAGGGAAGAAGGTGGTGTTAGAAACACTGGGGCTGTATCCAGCCAAATTCAAGCCATGGGTAGGCATCTGGCTTTGAGACATCTCTCTCGGTGAGGCTTCAGTGGAAAATGGGGACTGGGTCAACTTGGTTGAGCCCTCGGAGGACAGTCCTGGGGAATGCTTCAAGACGAGGCTCTTGTCCTCAATGGGAGAGCTGAAACTGGAGAAACTGTGGTCGCTGACAGGTGTAGTGTTCGTTTCCACAGTAGGACTGCACTCTGCAACTAGTGGGACACTATCAGGCTCAGGTAAAATACAAGTGACCTCAGGATCTGCCACCTTCTCCTCTTCGTGCTCTTGCTTCTGTCCCTGCTCAATTTCCTCAACAACACTCTGAGATTCTGGGACATCTGTCATACTTTTATCCTTCATACTGGAGGGATCTGAGGGACAGACATCCATGGGTTCTTCCTCTTGTGCTCGTGGGTGTTTGGGGGAAGTTTCTTTGGTTGGCAATGCAGGAAGAGCTTTTGAAACGTCTGCTTCAGATTCATCCTCTGTAGTATCAGGCAGCTTATCCTCCGTTTCCTTCCCCATTTCCAAAGCACCAATGAGACTGTGCTCAGGGTTATGGTCTTCAGTAGTGGACGGGGCCTGAAAGGAGAGGGGGGGTACACCCACTAAAGTGGCAGTGCAAGGAGGAGGCTCGGATCCCTCTGTCAGAGTGACAGTAACCTGGATCTCCTGGGCAGGTTCAGCAGCTGTGCAAGAAAGCAAACAAACACTAAAGTGTCTGTGGCTAAAAAACACTTTACTGCATGGACATGATGATCTGACTAAAATAAAAACTTACATGACAGGAACTCTTCTGGCACTGTAGGAAGTGGACTAGTACTGGTCTCTGGCTCTAACGCCACTTCCTCCTCAGCCTCATTTACTTCCTCAACAGACATGAAGACATCTGGATGGGAAAGGGAAGTGTTGAGTTACACAAAGAAAAAAACTGACTAACTGTTTACTACGCTGAACATCCATGAAGATCAATGAAATTAAATTATTATTATTTTTTTTTCTATTTAATTTATTTAAAAAATAAAAAGCATTGTATAATTGGTGACATGAACATGCCTCTGAAGAAAACGCTCATTAAAACAATATAATTCATTAAAATAAACTCTTATCTATGAAGTTTGGTTGGAATTATCTTTTACTAATCTTTTCTTATAAACAATGTGTACATTCACACATATTCAAGACATAAGGAAAACATTATTTCTTTACTCTGATGACATTTTCGGAGTCATTAAAGTAAAACTTTTGTTGAAAATTGTCTTTATCTTGGACACTATTGTCATTGACTCACTGTTTCACTGAATTAAAATTAAATTGCTTGTGTTTGGTTGACAGAACTCCAATTATCTTTGCTCAAATTGCATCACAACATGCACCAAAGAATCTGACACACAGAACACTGGACCAACAGTTAGTAAACTGATCAAAATAATGAAACAGGAGGTCTCTTCACACATATACGGTCGGAATACTATTCTGAGACCTTTATGTGACTTATGCCACAGAATGGCACCACTAACTTATTACATGTTCAACCACCTTTGAGCAACCCAGAGTTTAGTGCATGACTCAAAGGCACAATCAAACCAGCAACAATTCAGATACCATTCATATCCTGAGGTTTCTATTAAAAAAAAAAAAAGCCAGGCATCTTGAAAGATTTTCAGCTTTAAAAACTTTCATATTACAGCTATATTCAAAGCGATCACTCACATGAGATTTTAACTGCTTTGCTTTAACAGAACAACTATTTTGCAATCCTAAATTGCAATTAAATGCACAGTTCATCATTTGGTCTCAATCAACATAGAGAATGAACGGAGCAACAAAAACAAATTCACTATCATTAATCTGTATTTTTTTATATCCATCTTATATATCAAATTCAACAGTGTTCTATTTGCCCCCTCCTCCACCATACATTTACGCTTCCCTCACTCTGAACAGGGAACAGGAATACTTCAGCTGCCACTGCAGCCCATTGTGCCAGGCATCACCATGACAACATATTTACGAGCCCTGCTCTTGTTAGACACTGCTGAGATGGTCTCATACAGGGCACACAGAAATGAATAACAAACAAGAGCCATGCTCTGCACTTTTTTTAATCACTCATACGCAAGATTCAAAATAACTGTTAGAACAAAAACAAACAATGTTTAAATGCCTAATACCGTGTTTACACTGAACGCGACAGTTGCTGCGCCGCAACAGCTAGTCTGTCTACACTGGACGCGACAAAGCGATCATTGAAAATCATTTGAAACTTGTGTCACCATGTCATAAATAGAACGCAGAACTAGGTTTCTGTTGGGAATTTGTCGTGTTGTGCTGCGCCGCATCCAGTGTAGACAGCAGAATAGGTTTTAATGTATTATTTTGTGTTGCGCCACGCCGCTCGCGTCTGGTGTAGATACTGTCTTACATACGCAGGATTTCAAACTTCAAAGAATATATTTACGCAACAACAAACTAAATTGATAGGCTGTAGGTTGGAAAAATGAGAACCCACTAAAACAAGACTATTACTAGGTTTTTTTATGGTGTATTTACTGACTAAAGTATAGTATTCCATGCTCATATATATATACAGTATACACATACACACACACATATATATGAGATCATGGAATGGCTGTGATATCACAGATATGACAATTTCGTACTAAATCATTTTCATAGCTTCAGTTAATTGCCTAGGGAGGAGTTTAAAGTGAAGGGCATACAATTTTGTTGCACAGCATATCAAGAGCTAGAAAATCCTATCTTGTATGAATACCTTTAATACGTTTGCAATGTAAACCCTACATATCGTGGCAATAAAACATCATTAATCTAACCTGAATCTAACCAGGGGTATTAGAAACATTTTAGTGCTAGATCCATCAAAGACTTATGATACAGCAGTCATCATTCAGAGAGCTGAAGAGAAGTTAGGTTGGTTGCAGTGTCCTGATAACGTCTCTACACTTACAATCCACTACCAGCACAGGGAAGATGAAAGCCTCAATGGTTTAGAGCTCCTAGCTATTTTTAACCCAGGCGGACAAGTCACGGTCTAGAGAATATCTTCCCCTCCCCCAGACTGCTGCGCTACAAAAAACTCAACAACAAATACTTGTATCTACACATACCTACATAGATGCACACATACCTATACATCACCTTGTCTTCTGGTGATATTGTGTTTCTGTGACATACCGTATTGTTCAATCACAAAAAGTGCACACCTCAACACACCTTTCCTCAGCAAGCCACATAATTTGATGCATCATATGAAGTAGAAAAAACTGAATTGTTAAAATTATTGTTTTGACAATTTGACAGTTGTACAGTTAAATTACATAAATGTATTAACTGCGCTCATTTCAGTTACATATTTTTGCAGATTATTGCAGCAACATAATTAAAGATGATAATATTATCACAATTTCCACAGAAATATTGCTGTGTTAAATGAATTTTTATTTGATTTATTTTCGTTTTTTCCTTATACTTAAAACAGAAGAGGAGAATTTCTCAGACCTTTTGAAGACTGTGGTGTGATTTATTTTACAAAACCCCAAAAACTCCCATTGGCATGCTAACATTTCTCAGATGCAGGTAGAGGGCTTCACTTTCATCTGTCATCTTATCTCTGACATGATTTTGTAGAGCAGTATCTGCACACTGTTCTTTTTTTCTTCATTTTCTGATGGGTGGCTCCCAGCATTAAGGTGCAATACTTGGATTGTCAACCAAGATAGTAACAGGCGCTGGATTATATTTATAATATTATTATATGTATTGTAATAACATGCTATCAATATTTATTTTTTTATTATAGAGAAGAGAGGAAAAGAGGAGGTGCAAACCAAAAATCAAAAAGCCACGTTCATTAGAAAAGACATCACATATTTTAAAATATTTTAAGATTTCTTCAAGTGTGAGTGTTACTTCTATTTGAGACCTATTAAAAACCACACACGAAACCTGACATTTTTAAAAAGCTACTATATATTGTGGCCCCCCAAAAAGTGCATTTCACCTCTGGGGAGAGACAGAGGTTCAAGACTAGTTGAGCTGCCCAGTAGAGACAGCATGTAAACAAGCCTCGGGGTACCTCAGTGGACATGCAGAGTTCAAACAAGAGGAAAGGCCGCTGAGGTCACGAGGCATTGATGCGCAATGACTACAGTCTGACTGGACAGACAAGGAAGAAGAGGAGATTAAAACAGGATACCGACATATTCGTACTCCACAGAGCATAGCAAGTCTGCTGTCGGGCTGATTCTGCACAGCGATGCTGGCTTTCAAACACCTATTATTGCTGATCGGGGTACGCCTCGGGGTCTGCAAACTCCCATAAGCCCTCGCACTGACTTCACTCATCAATACTCACCTGACAGTGTCACCTGGCAGCGTTGCACACTGCCTGAGAGCAAAGCAGATGAACTTAAAGGATTTACCATTCCCAGTGTGGGTATGACATCAGACGGGCTCTATAGCCTCCAGCCTAAAAGATTAACACTTCATAACATCATGAAAGAACCAGATCTCAAAGCAGCTATGCAGCAGCTACAATCAGCCATCTGTGCTCAGGTGATTGTGTTGTTGTGCACTGGGTCATGTGAGTAAGCGTGACTGTGGTTCTTTTCAGCCGTGTCAGGATGAATCACTGACGGCATCACGCATCCATGGCAACAAAAAGACATTAGATTGGTGGTGGAGTCAAATTACTGCACTGTTGGGAAAATACTCCCTATACCATGTGGTCATAAGACTAAAGAGGTTCTATAATTACCTGCCAATAATGTACTAAAGATGTCAAAAGTACTGGTAATTCACTGTCAAAACAACAATAGAGCCTACACGATTACACCTGTTTACTAGTCAACCAGTCATCCAAAGTACCCAATTAGTTGATGGATCAATCTTTACCTCAAGTAAATGAAGCATCATCAATCGTTTCTGGAAAGAACAGAACTGAGTCTGTCAGAAGTACAACTAAATTGACAAATTTTTTGCACTGGTGGGGCTTTTTTCTTAGGTGCACCAGCACAAAAGTAAGGTGCACCCAAAACCTGAGTCAATGCATCATAAATAGAGCGCAGCATTAGTTTTCTGCTGGGAATTTGCTGTGCCGCTCCACATCCAGTATAGACAGCACAATAGGTTCTATCGTATTTTCACGTCGCTTGGGTTTGATGTAGACATGGTGTAAAAATCTGGACAACATCAAGTTCTTTTTTTGAAGCACAATTCTATGAGAAAGGTGAAAAAGTGTTGGTGCTTAAATGATTTAACTTAACATTCTTAAAAGTTGTCAATCATTCTTTTCACCTTCTCTCATCATCCACTTTATCAGATGGGCATAGGCTACTCACCTCTCTCACCGTGTCTTCACCGGACGCGAGCAACCCCCCAAAAAAAATACAATCGAACATTCCTAGTGTGAAGCGGGGCGACAAATTCTGTCAACTTTGTGTGTCCCAGGTGTTTGTCTGTTGTTGAACAACAGGGAGACTTTCAGAGTCACAGAGACTTTCTTTCCCCCAAACGTCAGTTATTCTTTGGCAATGGCTTATGGTTCTGGTGTGATTTTCCATTTCTGGTTTTTATATTAACACTCTAAATGAACTCCTTTTCAGACATCTGCAGCTCATACAAGAGCAGTTTGCCAACAACATGTCATGTTAATAGTAAGCAGTAAGCAATGCAAGACTAAATGCTCTCTGCTTTATTGCAGAAAACAAAACAAAAAATCTAAAACTTTGCCAAACTCATTTAAGCAACATCAGCAACAACATCTGATATATGAAAAAAAAAAAAAAAAAACGGCTGCTAATGCATACTGACAACCATCCGCATTTCACCAGTGCAAGACATTTTTTGTACGGAGAGATGTTTAATGCCCTTTTCTATTGCACTGTGAAGAAACCATACAATCTACATGTTTTGGTCACTTCCCTAGATCTTCTGCTTTTGTGTAAAACTTGAACAAATAACAAAAGATGAATTCAGAACAGTCTCTAATTTCTGTGCTATTGAATTTGGTAGTGCTTGAACTTTTGTAGTTCCAAATGTATCTTGTCCATGACAGAAACACTACACATTCTACATTAACTCAATCCAGCATCTTGTCAAGCTCAGTGGTGTGAATATGCTCACCCATCGGAGAGTAAAATAATTATAATATCCACGAAAAGTTAAAATAAGATGCTTGTTTACAGTGGGGTTAAAGCTGGTCAGCGACTGCATTTTTTTCTTGCTCTGTCTTTATCATTCTCTTTGTTTTTGTTCTTTATTTTAGTGTTTACACGAATAATTATCTTTTTTTTTTATTATAACCATTCACCAGAGAACCACTTTGTACTTAAAAATAAAATAAAATGTGTGTGTATATATATATATATATATATATATATATATATATAGCTCTGGAAAAAAAATAAGAGACCACTTTCATTTTAGCAATTTACTCCTAAATCAGTGTCTCTCTGAGTATGACAAGCATTTTATGCCAGTCTTTGTTAAATTTCTACACAAACATACTTCATTCTGTTTATTGAGGTACTTGTTTGGTGAGCACCTGAATCCATTTGTATTTAACGGGAAAAGTATAAAAAGCACTGCTGTAATCAACAATATCCTCTTGCAGTGTGACCAGCTCGATGGTTAAATAATGCTAGAAGCCTTTCAAAAGTAATTAGAAATTTAAAAATAAATTTAAAACACTAAACATGCCAAAAACAGTAAAAAGAAAGATTTTGAGTCAAGAAAAAAAGGGCTCAATCCTAGTTTTATTGGCACAAGGATTCAGTGAGCATCAAGTTGCTTCTATCCTTAATATTTCAGAGACGGCAGTTCACAAAAAATGAAATAATCGTGCATTGTTTTGTATTGGTGGTGTATTGGGGAGATGAACAGTTTTATGAATAAAACCAGTAAAAAAAACTTGATTCTTCTCCTGTAGTGGTCTCTTATTTTTTTCCACGGCTGTATATATATATATATATATATATATATATATCATTCTTTTTTTTTTTTTAAATATAAAAATTCTTTTCAAATTACTTTGTTCAAGTCTGTGCTGTGGTATTAATTGATACTGACAACTGAAATTCCACTAGGAATGCAAAACTATGAAAATTCTGGTGTCGTGACAACCCTAGTATGTACGTGTGCGTGTGTGCACTCAGTGCGTGTTTATCAGGAAGTGGGGGTGTGGTAGGGTTGGTTAACAGGTGGGCGTCTCTGTCTTGATTAGAGCTGTCTCTCTTGGGGGCCCAACAATGGGATGATTGCTTCCTGTAGCTGCTGGCAGTGGCCCAGTGCATTGCTGCTGGCATGACTGGCTTTACAAAGAGCCCTTACAGCCGGGTCTGATTGTATCCTTTTCTGCCAACCACATGCCAACATATATCAACTCCCCACCACAGGCCCACAGGAAGAAAAAAATCACTGGTAATAAGGTGCAGTTGTAACCACTGCAAAGGCACATGGGAAATTCATCTCTTAGCCATCAGGCTACAGGAAGAGTCCATTCTTATTACAATTCCTAATAAAGGGCCCAAAGAAAATAAGATTTGCTTTTAGCTTCCAGCGTGTCGACGATAGGTCACCAGCTGGGACTGAGCACAGGAAGCTAATAGGTGATTCGTTCTTTTATTTGTTGAATACCTTGACCAATGACTGAAAACGTGATACTGTGCGCGCTGCCTTGAGAGCTCATGCTGCCTTGAGAGAGCAAAGATGCACATTTAATACACAGACAACGAAAAACATATGTATAAAGTACACTACAGTACATGTTTTCATGTCAATATAAAGTAATTAATTTGTCGACAGGATGCTGCATTGGAGAAAGAACAGCAGTATGTTTGCCGACAAAGCTGAGAGGACAATTTAGTCCGAGCCAAGTGTTTAATGTCATGACTGTTAACATAAATTTGACCTGAGCTTGAGTGCTAATTGTCAGAGCCTGTCGTTGAAAAAAGTGGCAGGCCTCTGCAGTGATGCCAGAAAATTTAAACAGGATTCCTTTACACAGAATTATTATTTCTATACATTTTCCACGGATTTATGCGATCTGTAAAGCATTAACTAATTGCGCAATCATCTCTGCATGAATGATAAATGAATGAATGAATGAATGAATGAATGGCGGAGCCGGAGACACACACGTTTACTACACACATACTCATGAACAACATCTCCAGAACGGCTCTGCACTTCATGAGCTTACAGTTTCATTAAAACATGCGTCACACAGAACTGTAAAACTATTCGCGGCAACCCGCCAAAATAAAAGTTTGGTTTACTAGGCTACTACTAAAATTATTAAAACAACGCAAAAAACATTATTTTTTTAAGTAATGACAAACAACATTTCTTCCCTGTTTTAATTTTGATAGTAAATCCCTTTTGTTTGCTAAAATACAGTTTGATTTTCAATAATGTAGAGATGTTTTATGCCTTCATTTGATAACTATAGTTATGTATACACAACATAGAATTTCTGAGAAAAAAGAAAAACATTATTTGTGCACATGATCAGGATGATACCAACTCCACCTCTTTTTTGGTAAAATTCAGTACTATTTTACATGGAGTATTATGTTTTTAATTGTAATTTTTTAATCCAGTATCCATTTTAAAAACTTCTGACTAAAAACATCTGATCACAAGTGGTGACAGGAGATGAATTTGATAAGCAGGATAATGCCAGGTGTAAACTGCAAAGCGAACTCCACTAACCACCTCTGATTGGATGACCAGACAAAGATGCAAGGTGTAAAAAGGTTCTTTATGTGGAGCAGTGTGTCCCACATCCAGAACTCTACAACACCACTGACTGTATGGATAATAACCCAATCAGAAGAGTATCAAGTGCTGAGAGACGTGTACTCACCCTCAACTGGCTCTGGGTCAGTGAACAAAGCCTCCTGGCTGCTGACGGGCTGATTGTGCCTGCTCTCCTCCTCTACCTGCTTACACACTCCACAGGTGTACCCATCTTGCACCTGGATGTGTGGGTCAGCACCCTCCTGCTTCTCACAGTCCACATGAACCCATCTGCTAGAGAAACAAATAACCATCTTTAACGAACATCAACCACTTTTACCTAAATCTAATTGTTAACCTGTAAAATAGAGGAATTTCCATTGTTAATACAAATGAAAGCTCTATGTTCAGCACCTAAAGCAGAAATTGTAAAAAAAAAAAAAAAAAAAAAAAAAATATTTGAGCTATACGTTTCATCCACGACTGTACATGTTGTACACAAACATTTCTCACTAGAAATCAGTTTTTGTACACAGACATTGTTCACAAAACGAGCTTTGCATTGTTTTCCATTAATAACCCAGACTTTGGCAAAGTCTATAGTATACACAAGACATACACTTGTATAGTTCTGAATGAGGAAAAATGCAACACTCAATATGGCTGCTCTTTCACATGAAGCCCTGCCTTCTGAGCAAACAAGCCAATCGCTAACTGGTAAAGTCAGAGCATCACTGTAGCTGCCGTTAGAAGTCACGGTTGTTATAGAAACAGTCAAAGCTCTGATACATGCGCACTGGCTGGTCTAGCGTACGAAATAAGCTTTTTTTAACAATTTGTGCAAAATAAACAACAATATGCCGCTAATGTCAGATTTCGTTTGCGATTTCAAGTATGAAATTTAATCGTAAGCTTTGTGAACAGTTCGAGAGAATTTGATGTCTCCTCATTCAAAGAGATAGGAGCTGCGCTTGGATGATCACGAGGCATTTCAAAGATGGTCATAGTCTAATCTGTCCCGCCACAATTTTGAGTTTCTGGTTCGAGTTTCTGGACTATCCATTTGGTCAACCAATGGCAGACGGGGGGTGGGAGTATTTGGGAAATATGACTGAAATTCAACGCTTTATCTGTGTAACACCACTGCGGATGCTAATGGAAATGCATAGGATGCAACAAACAGAGTGATACACAGAAAACAAGGATATGACTAGACTATGTCATGAAGGTTAGTGGTTAGGAAGTCTTTAGCAGCCAAAAAAATACTTTAAAAAAGCTATATTACTTTGCCATAACTATCTAAGCTAATTAAATGCAATGAACTTTAAACTAATTATGTTAGTCACAAACTGCAACTCTGAATACATGACAGATTAGATTGGCTGTTGTGATCCCATCCCACACAATTACATGTTTGACCCATGGTCAGTTCTCAAAGCAAGAGAATCAAATCAATATATATAGCAGAATTTACATGTCCGAAATAACATCAAGCTCTGCAGTAATAATATTTATGTGTTAGCAACCTGGCAAACAGCAGACCAGTATAGAAAGACGCTCCTTTAAAACCATGAACAAACTAAAATAAAAAATAAATAAATAAATGCAAGAAAAAAAATTAATTCTACTGCTTTACACTTATTTACTTGCAACAAGGATAAACTCAGTTTGTGTCAAACACAAAGAAAGCATTCAATATTCAATTAACATTTAGAAACTAAACACTTCAATGCTGAAAGATGCATTTCCATAATAAAATAACTTTTAATTGGAAATGTTGTTATTATGCAGAAAACAGGTTTCATTACAGCAATAGGTCACTTGTGAATGTGTGATACTGTCACAGCTGAAGGGGTCATTCCCTACCTCTTACAAGTGCAGCATGAGTATTTGTCCAGAGGGCCGCTAGAGTCCTGATTCTGCCCACAGATGAGGCAGACCAGCGCTGAGTCATGCTGCTGTTGACATCCTTCACACATTACACCATTAGATGACCACTGGCCATTAGGCCTCACGCCACACTGAGCACATGTCCGGCAGTTCTGCAAAAAACAACACACAATTCACTGCATCATTTAAAGGTGTACATCTTGGTTATACAAAATAATAACCGTAAACCCATTTAAAGTCAATATGAAATAAAAGACCATTTACTTTTTTTTTATTAAAGTGATAGTTCACCCAAAAATTACAATTGTGTCATTAATTACTCACCTTCTTGTCATTCTAAACATAAGACCTCTGCTCATCTTCGCAACACATTCTGAGATCTCTCTGACCCTCCCATTGACAGCAATGTAATTAATTCTTTAATAAAGTCATTATTTTTGTTTTCTTTGCATACAAAAATTAATCTTGTAGCTTTGTAAAATTACAGTTGAACCCTTGATGTCAAATTAATTATTTTAACAACCTCCTTGCTACATTTCTGGAAGTTGATCATGTTAATTACATTGGGAGAGTCAGAGAGATCTCAGATGTTATCAAAAATATCTTAATTTGTGTTCCGAGATGATTAGAGGTCTTACGGGTTGAGACCAACATGAGAGTGATTAATTAATGACAGAAGTTTTGGTGAACTCTCTCTTTAACTATAGAATTCATTAGTGCACATTACATTACTATTGATATGACACTATATCAATATTCAAATAAACTGTAAATAAAGTAAAGCAGTCATGCCAACAGTAGAGTTGTGTAAACAGTACCGCAAGCCTCACAACTGCATTATATGTTCATATAAGCCAGTATTGTTACTGTACTACAGAGACCAATTGCTTCAAGTATTATGAATGATACAAATTGTGAAAAAAAAAAAAAAAAAAAAAAAATCCTGACAAGAATTCACATCTGAACAATGATACTTGAACCTCAACAACTGCAAACTATAAACTTCATGGCCTCTCTTAAATCAATTTGGATTGAGCTCCAGCATAATTACGGCTATATAAATCCTCAAAATCATGTTCATCAGTCTGCAACAGCTCTCAATAGGAGCAAAGCACCAGAAAATTCCATGTCAATTAAAAAACATACATAAATAAAAGGCACTTCAAGCTCATCAAGTGCAGCATTGCCGCATTCTGAAGAGGGGCAAGTATCAGCTCTAATAACCACCCACAGACCCTTAGCAGGAAATCCAAGCCCTGTCGAGCCTCTGATGATGGACAGACTCCTGTGCTGAGTCCTGGGTGACAGGTGGGGCTTCTTGGCCGCCTCCACAAAGTGATGAGAGGGATCCAAGTGTAATTTTGTTCAGCTTTTGTATTCTTTCACATAAGCAGGATATTTAGGGGTCTACTAACAATCTGACTACAAACTCGATTTGGGAAAGTATCATGTTAGTCTCACCCTCAGCATAACCAAAGACCATCTGTTGCATACCACACATAGATGAAAAGAGAGCGTTCATTAATTGTAAGCTTGAACTTGATTGGCTGACTTCATGTTATTATAGGATGGTGCACAGATTTTTAAATCAGTCCACACAGAATCAAACGTTATGTTTCAGTTGCCAAAGTGCACTTCATAGGGCTTTTGAGCATCTTTAGTGCTTTTTAATTGTAGGAAGTGTGTTACGTATGATTCGGTTACCTTACAGGTCTCTAACAACTTTGAATTGAAATGAATTGAGTTTTTTTTTTTTGTTTTGTTTTTCTACACTCAAACTTTATATTGCACCTTATGATTTAATTTGATTCGATTTAATTTTTAGTAACTGGTTTGAGTTTAAAATTCCTATGGAGAAAATAAACATTATAGTCTTCTATAGCAGAGATGAACATATATTCCACAACTCGCTGATGCAACTCTTCAAAATGAGGGTACAGAAAAAGTGCATCAAACCATCTAACACAGCATGCACATTAGGAATAATTTAACTAAAGTGTTTTGGAGGTAATGAATTCATCACAGAGATTCAATCAAGCTCCAGCATCAATGCAGGGGGAATACACAGTATGCTGGCGAGATGAAAACCAATGCATTCTTCAATCTCACAGTCCATAAACATACCAAAAACAAGGAGGTGTGTGTGCTGTGAGTTACATGCTCAAAGCAGAAATGAAAGCACTGTGTGCCTCTACTCACAGCGGGCTAGAATCACTGTCACAATGCTGGTTGTAGTCCATACACAAATACAAGCTTACCTTGCACCTCCAGCCATTGGTGGGTATTGTGTCCATGACAGGCTGCAGGCAAAAGGTATGATACCCTTTATCACACATGTCACACACCAGCATTTTGCTGTCATCCCCTGGGTTCCTACAAACCAGACGGGAAAAAGAGAGTAGATTAAAGATAAATTCCAGATACAGGGTTAGGGGGTTTTGCAAATTTCAAGCTAACAAGACATTCTGACCTATATAATGTTGACAGTTTGCTTGCAGCTAGTGGACAGTTTGGTAAGCTTAAGTGACAAGCAAGGCGAAAATGAAAAGATTTTTAGCCATTTATTTTGTGTTTCTTCTTTTTCTTAAATAATGCATGCTTTTATTGACATGATTAAAAACAAAATGTCATAGGCAATTAAGTGGTCCTTAAAAAAATGACATTAAAATATAGTGCAAACTTTGCAAATGTTATATCGTTGTCTATGCACAAAAAGCTACATTTAATCTTTGTGCTTGCAGCGATTCCACTGTAAAAACACGCATGTGACCCTGGACCACAAAAGTCTTAAATCTTAAGTCACTGGGGTATATTTATATCAATAGCTAAAAACACATTGTATGGGTCAAAAGTATTGATTTATTTATTTATTTTATTAGGATATTAAGTAAAGACGATGTTCCCTGAAGATATTTTATAAATTCTCTACTGTAAATGTATACAAATTTCATTTTTGATTAGTAATATGCATTGCTAAGGATGTAATTTGGACAACTTTAAAGATGATTTTATCAGTATTTTTTTGCACCATCAAATTCCAGATTTTCAAAGAGTTGTATCTTGGCCAAATATTGTCCAATCCTAACAAACATATCAATATATACATGAACATATATCAGTGGAAAGCTTATTTGTTCAGCTTTCAGATAATGTAGAAATCTCAATTTTTTTCTCAAAGTTTTGTGGTCCAGGGTCACATATCCTAGTTATGAACCAAGATGACTGGTTAAACTCACATGGTACTTCTGTTCCGTCAAAACCAGTCAATTTAATACTCTATTCTCTTCCATTTCCATCTCATATCATTATTAAGGTATGCAAGTATTCAAGTGGGCCTAATCAAATGACTGTCATGATGCATTTAGAGACTACCATCTGCAGACAGATGATTAATTGATTAAATGGCTTACTAAGAGAAGTGTTATTTCTCCATTGTGTCTGTATATTATTTTATTTTTTTTCAAATTCTAAAACAAGGTCTTACACGTGCACTGCATTCTCTTTTCTGTTTTCTGTATTATTAGTGCATTTTAGTGAAGTGAATTTAAGTTACAATTCATATTGCCGAGCAAATAGACTTATCTGTTGTCAAGAAATCAGTGCTAGCCACAGAAAAAGACACTGTTAACTGCAACCACCAATCCTCAGTCAAATACAACCTCATTCTACATTTACCCAGGCAAACAAACACCCCATTACTTTCTCCCCATGAGCAATAACACTTTCGCTTTGGCTCTTCAGAGCCCAAACCTGTCTAAGTGGTAAATCAGACGGGAGACAGAGAGATTTATAGAGCTGAGAGGAGGTGAGGTGACGTTCAAGAGATTTACCCATTTCCAGCCCTATATTTTCAGCCAATGCAAATCAACATTAAATGAGAATGTCATCTGATATTTACAGCATAGCTGAGCCACTGCCATTATTGTCATTTTCAGCCTCCGATCGAGATGGATGCATGTTCTGCCTCTCCTAGCCTTGCTGTATTTGATACCCAGAATCACTCGATCATCCAAGTATCACATCATATTGGAGAATTCAGAGTTTAGGCTCAATAAAATACAATCCAATTTGACTACACTGCATTTTTACTGTAAAAATGCCTGTTTTTTATGAGGTCCACTTTCTATGATCTATTGTCTCTTTAGAAAAATAAACGTAGAAAAGCTTGAACACACAATAAAGGTGTCGGATAGATCTCCCTGCAGTCATATTTAGTGTGTGGCTGCTAACATGAAAAAACAGCACAAAACACAATTCCCTTAGGATTGCCTTGTTTTCATCCATTCTGACATACAGTAGAAACTCAATTGTCACTCTATTAAACCAGCAGCAAAACAAGGTTGGCAAATGCAAAACAACTCTTTATTAAACACACCTTTGAAAATGCATAATGTCTAGTGAGATCATGTATACCACTGATGGATATCCAATAATGGATCATGCACACCATTATTACTATTATTTCTGAGGATTTAAATATAGGGACAGCAAAAAAAAGCTCAAATGCAAAGGAAAAGTGTGCAATTTTCAAAACAATGACTGTTTAAAATTCTCCAGACGTCTGAATTTAATTACTCAATTGTGTTGAGTAATTAATGTCCAGGTGAGCTGGATACTCACTTGCATGCGAGGCAGACTTTGCACTCAGGACACTGCCAGCCGGCCCTCTTCAGCGGGGTGACAGTGATGTCCAGACAGGCCCCATGGTAATGCTGGCCACATGTACAGCAGAAGAGCTGATCAAGCAAGTCTCCAGAATTGTCACACACCAGACAGTTCACTTCATCTTTCGCTGTAAGGGAGAGTTAATATATAATGTGTCGCCATCTGCACAAGGTATATCTTATGTTTAGTAATTTATGATGTGAAAAATAGTTTTGTCATGAGCGTATCTCTTCAAAAGATAAAATAAAATAACTTTAACTTTATATGGCTGTTAGAGTGATAATACTTATTAACATATACATATTCATATACATATATACACACATACAGGGTTGCAAAGGGGCGGAAAGTTTCCGGTAAATTTCCATGGTAAGTTAAGCTTGGGAATTTTGGAAATATTCCATATTGGA
>JAUCMS010031233.1:5350-17006 GCA_032357445.1 Enteromius radiatus
CGCCCCCCCCCCCCCCCCCCGAAGGTGTAACAGTGTAACTATAAATTTAAGTACAGAAATTAATTACAAATGTAATTACACACAGGTATTTGTGTAAATGTAAAAGCATGTATGTACACAATAAGTGCATTGTACCAAATGATTCAATAAAATGTAAGTACATAGTAGTTAAGGCCACCTAACATAAAGTGCGACCGACTTTTGTTGTCCATGCAATGAATGTACGAAAAAGCATAAAGCATAGTTTAGAAAACAATGCTTCAAGACATTGCCCTCTATCGATTAGTGACTATTGAAAACATGATGCATTTAAAACTGTGGCTGTAAATGTGATTTTAGAGCTACAAGGAAGGCTTAGCGCTTGGAATATTTACACACTATCATTAAGTTTGAAGTTATGCTCACCAAAGCTGCATTTATTTGAATATATGTTAAAATGTAATTCATTCCTGTGCTCAAAGCTGAATTTTCCGCATCGATTCTTCAAAAATCATGCTACATTACAGCATTTATTTGAAAACTATTGCAACATGTCTTTACTGTTGCTTTTGATTCATTTAATGCACGAATAAAAGTATTCATTTCATTTTTAAAAACATAGGCTACTGAGGCCCAACTTTTAAAGGTAGTGCACAAAATGTATTTTTATACAATATTCAATATTCTATTTCTAGAATATTTCCCTCATATTTCGGCTTGACAACCTAATGCGAAAAATAAAAGAGCACTGTGTGCATTTAGCAAAACATCTGCTTTTGTGCTCCACAGAAGCAGGGAAACCAGGCACATTTGTAATGATGCAAATGATGAGAGTTTTCATCTTCTGCTGAACTCTAACTTCAAACATGCCAACGCACTCACAGAAGTGGCAATGAACTCTGGTTTTCCCACACGCTGTGTCTGGAGGGAGCGGGAGCATTTGTAGCAGACTCAGGGACAGTGTTCGCTCGCAGTAGTCGACATTCTCTCTCTAACACATGTTGGGGATCGGCACGGCTTTGATCGTGTGTCTCCGTAACCTTGTTGTCACATCAACGGTTTCTGGTTTTACACCCTCATCTCTCTTCCTCTCTGTTCTTTCTCTTGACTTCCACCTTGCATCTTTCCACACTCGTCTTACTAGGTTCCTCGGTCCTTCCTTGTCTATGTCTCCCTTTAATGACTCACGGATGACTACGAGACTGTTCTTTTTAATGAATCAAACAAAAGCAGAATCATTCTGGAGATCAAAAATCGATTGGAGCAGTTCTTGAGAACAACAAAAGCTTTGCAACCAATAATAGTATTGTTATATATAAAATAACTGCTGAGGACCTGGAATCATTAAAGGAACAGTTCAATGATGAAATTGTTCTCAACCTCAGGCAACCCATGATTCAGATCAGTTTGTTACTTCATCAGATTTGAAGAAATCTATCATTACATCACTTGCTCAGTGATGGATGCTCTGCAGTGAATGGGTGCCGTCAGAATGACTTCTGAAAGATAATACACCTTACAGATAGATTTGCTTTATACAAACACAAATTTCCATTTCACAAAATGTTAACTCTTGGACTGGAGTGGTGTGGTGTGGATTATTGTGATGTTCTTATCAGCTGTTTGGACTCTCATACTGACGGCACCCATTTACTCCAGAGCATCCACGGGTGAAGCAAGTGCTGTAATGCACTTTCTCCAGTGTTAACAAATTAAACTGTAAACTATGATGGTTACATGAAGCTCCACATCACCTCCTCCCTCCAGCACACCTGTTTTGTATAAGCGCTCTGATTTAATAAGAGTATCTGTGGTTGATCAAGCACCATGTCGCTGTAATGCTGTGTCATTTATCAAATCTGGCAGAGTTGCATGCAGTGCGTTTGTTTCATTAGCGCTCGCATTATATAATCACTGTGACTGCTTCCACCAAACCCTTGAGGAGTCTCATTTCATATCACTTACCGCGGCCATGATGAATGAGCTTTTAACTATTAATGATCGTCGACATGCAATTAACTCAACTGAGCACACAATAACATAATCATCGCTCGCACACAAATACATTTAGCATCAGGAGGCGAAGAGAGACTGATTGTTTTCTGTGTTAATTAAGAGCACTTTACCAATGACGCTGTGTATCTTAGGCAGAGAGAGAGAGAGAGAGAAAGAAAGACAAGCTCAATTGTTCAAGTTTAGTCTCCTTAGACCAAGCTCTACCACAAAACCAAGCCCAGGTCCTATCTTAACACCAAAAATTTGCAAAAGGCATTTTGCATAATGGCATTCATGTTTATAACAATCAAGCATATCTACCCCAACAAGTCTCATTACTCTACTGCATCTAAGAACTTTTTTTAATACATATTTCTAATGTTATTATTTTCATGGTTATTCTTCATTACTGAAACAGAGTAATTTTATACTATATTAAAAAGTATGCTGTAATGATTTTTATTTATTTAACAAATAGCATAAATAAAACAAATATAGAAACACGACATATTCATGCATTGAAAATGCATATACTATCATTATGCTATTATATCATTGCAATGAGAATGTAGGAGGAAAAGGTATCTAAAGAGTAAATAAATCTTGGCCCTAAAATAACCTTAATTTCTTGGTTTTACAAATCAATCAATCAGTCAATCATATTGTTCCAAAACAGCTTCATTTTCCTACAGTAATCTGTAAATCGTCCAATCAGATTGTCATTGATCTAATAAATCAAACAATTAATACATAGACACATATGCAATCATTATAATCAAACCACAATGATCATCATCTGGTTAACAAATTGTGTGTTGACAAACCACAAGTTATGAGAATGAAACCACCAACAAACCACAGATGTTCTGTTAATGGCTCTATCACTAAAGCATCTCCCCAAGAAGCTGTTCTGGGCATGTTCTTCACACAAACTGTCCGACATGCATTAGTTGTGCTCTGAGAATAAAAGACTCATACTGTTCCCAAAACACAAACTGGGATGATTTATGCCAAGTTGCCTACTTTATCTAAACGACCCGTCAAAATCAAAAGGTTTGTGTTCAAGGCTAATTTAAGGGTAAAGCTCGTGTAGTTTGACTTTCGCGTGTCCATGATGCCCATGAATGCTGCTTGACTAAGTAGGCAGCGTGCTTGTTTTTGAGCCGCAGCCACACAGTCATCCACACAGTCATGTGAAAGTTGTAAGTGCACAAAGCAGTTGTAGGGAATTTGCTCTTACCGGCTGTAAACATGCTCCCGGCGCAGCAGACAGTCAGCACGCAGAACGCGGGCAGGAGCGCACGCCTCGGGCTGTACCGGGTGGACATGGTGCCCCACCGGAGATCCACACCGACGATCCACGCGGGTCACGGCTGCGCGACCATAATATAGAGCAGGACAGACGGACAGCAGCTGAGGACTTCCGACACTTCCTGAAATGTGAGAGACTCTCAGAGCGCGCCACACATCAGCTTTCCATAAGCGCACGAGCCATACGAACCCAAGCGCGCGCTGTGTGTCTGCGTGCGTGCGTGCGTGTATGTGTGTGTGCGCGAGCGCTTCTGGTTTTGGATGCGAAAAAAACAGACAGCACTGTAATAGTTTACAACAACGTTCATTAACATTCCCTAACTGACAATATATAGGAAGGCTCAACTGACGACCCTTGCCCGGGTTACAGGGTTATCTTGATTAAAACTGTTGCTCACATCTTACGCTGACTTGTAACGGGGCATGTAGTCACATGTGGGAGAAAGTTGGTTGTCACACTTACGTCATATGAATGATCGCATCCAAAACTTGTTGTTTGCACGTGTGTTCTGTGTATATATTATTCTGAATATATAAATACTAACACACACACACACACACAGTGTTTTGAAAATATTTACGTCTATGTTTATATTCATATAATATATTATAAATAAATATATTTTATACAAAAAATTACATATTTTTCTAAAATATATACATTCATGTGTGTGTGTGTGTGTTTATCTATACATTATAAATATACACAGTACACACCCATATTATGTAAACAAAAACTTTCATTTCATTTATTCATTTGCAAAAAAAATAATTTGTTTTTAACAATGTTTTTTAAGAATTGTGCATTCCACTTAAACACAATTAAACTGCAGTTAAGTTATTTTGACTAGAAATAGAAAAAAATAACTTAAACACACTAAAAACAAATTTTATTTGATCTGTTATTGTAAATAAAAAAAATATATATATAGGCTATATATATACCTATATATAAACGAGTAAATCTGGTAAACATTATAAATAAAAATACTTTTTATTTGTTTTAACTGTTGTTATTCAGAAAAGACATTTAAAGAGTGAGTTGAAAGACAACAAACCACATATTAATCAGTTCGATCCAGTGGCAGTAATTTTATTATATATATTCATTGAGATTTACTGAAGCAAATAATTCCAATGACTGTGTTTTTTGGTGGTATTTCCTTCCATAGCTGTGATTACTTGTTTCAAGTCTGTGACTTCTCATGACATCAGTAAAGCAGTGAATTAATAATGCAAAAGGTCTACTCTGTTTATACCACAGTTAGCACTGAGTCTTCATGTCCAGTGCATACAGTACAGCACTGAGATTTACTGCAGAACAAGAGCAAAAATCACCACGCATCCATGATCAACCTGTGCATTATTTACAAGCTGAACCAAATGAAGGACACAAAAGGAAGCTCAGACTGCACACGCAGGAGAGATACGAGCACAATAGCAACATCAACAGCGTTCGGTTTGCAGCCACATGAGTGAACCTCGTTTCGAAAGAGCAAACTACTGTGATTTCATCATTCTGTTCTTGCATTGCCCCCATTTCAAAAGAGCAGACGGGAACGGATCCAACTTCAAGAGACGGCAGAAACCTATTTGAAACACGTCCTGGTCTCAAAAGAAACTGAATTCAACATTGAACCTCCATTTAGACAGCGGTTGGCTTTAAAGAATGATCTAATGAAGTATTTATATATGAATGAGTGTCAGAGTGAAAGAATAAATCAGAATAGTGAAATTACTTCATGTATGTCACTGTCCACAAGGATTATTTTCATCGGTTGTTCATGGGTCACTCTGAAACAGGAGCATCTCACATTTATGTAAGGATTTAAATGCCAGAGTCAAAACAAATTCTACAAGACAAAATCATTTGCTATAATTATCAATAATAAATTGCAATAATTATTAAAAATCAAATGAATAATTATCAAAAATATGAGAAATAAATCTCTCACACGTATAATTTAAATAATCATTATAATAACTAAGTATAATTTCAATTGAAAAATTAATTTAGATACGTTTTCATTCGTGGTTTTAGTATTTTGTTCATAATTAGTTATTATTTTGTTGTGTTTTTCTTTTTTTATTACGTTCATAGTTTTTCATTTTTCTTCAGTTTTAATTGTAGTCATTTTAGTTAAACAAAATAACAAAATAATTTTATGGTTATAGCTTTACATAATGTAATAATTAATAGTTGTAATAAGTAATAAAAATAATATTAGCTAACTGTAATAACAACAACAGCAAAAAAAAAAAAGTAATTACAGTAATATATATATACACTAATCTGATCAATTTTACAAAACAGTCATAATAACAGGGTTAAGAAATAAATACAAGAACCCCACAAAAGCATTAAATAAATTCTATAAATTGTATAAGTTATTACATTTTCATGTATAGACAAATGCCTGTAACAAATGCCTCCAAGTCATTACTTACTCATATGTTAATGAGTAACACAAAAGGACCCATTTGCTAGAATGGCCCTCATGGGCCCCGAACTCTTTGTTGATGTAATTCAGAGGCCTGGAATTGTCCCGTCCTGTTCCGGGGTCATTGCAGCAGCTGTCTTCAGGTGTAAAACACACTCCAGACGAGCTCCTGTGATAAAGCAGGGTCAGTATTCACCACATAAACGGCACTGCATGCTTTCACCTGTGCCATCCATTCACTGCAGTGCCAAAAAAACAAGAAATGCTTTGTGATCGAGTACCTGTGGTGTCTCCATTTCACCTTCAGTCTTGCTATCTGGTTCATGTATTTCATCAGGGGTGATCGGGTCCATCAGAAAAGGCTTTACAACAGAGTTTCTAGTTTCATGAATGCCTGTGAAAGATCATATTGCTCATTCAGTATGTAATTTTTAAAAGATTGTAAAACCCTTTGTATCTAAGGAACCACAATAATTCTCATTTTAAGGGTTTACGCGGTTCGCTCTGATTCTAGGTCAGTATTTTGCTGTAGTAATCAACATCCCGCTATGATTCATTCATGGCTCTTCATCCGAGGCCAGAAGACGTTTCTCAAGAGCAATATTCATCCATCCATCCAGCCGAAATGTATTCGATTTCCTGTTATTTAGGACTGTGCTTTTAGGATTCTGTCATTTTTATTAGCATCAAACTCAAAGCCCAGAATACTGAGAAAAGCCCTCTTGCAAAAACACATCAATATTCGTTATGACATTAGGAAAAGGCTCTAGTTGGCCTCGAAAGACAAAATCTGCTCTGAGATTTGTGCGAAAGGTTAAACAGGAAAATAAGAAGGCATAAAACATGTTTTTTGTGTGGAAGCACAAAGCTGAATTGTCAACACTGGCGCGTAAATGGAGACTCTCAGGGGCTGTTCGAGCAGGAAACGTTCTTGCGTTTTGTCTGCAGTGTTTTCTGTACCTATACATCAGATGGATCTCTTTGGCTATTGCACTGCTGGTGCCATGAACTAGAGAATGCATTTATAACCTGTAAAAACATTTTGGTTTTAAGTGCTCTTACTATGAATTTGAGCTTTCATGAAATGTGTAACACGGCTCCAAAACATCCTGTAAAGTAAAATAAAACTTAAAAGTGCCCTGTGTATAAAGTTATTGTTTATCAAAAGAAAGAGTCGACTCTGAATCATTAAAACGAGTCCCGAGCCACATCAAATATTCGCATATTCCCCGGATACTTTTCGCGTTGGTGTGAATGAAAATGCAAATCCATTGTTTGCCACTAGGTGCCGCTTTTGGAGCGTTAAAAGCTAATAATTGTTGAACAAATCGCTGAACAAATAATTATAATACTACTAAAACATCAGGGGGACATCAAGCAATTATAGATTTACTATTATATATAAGTTATATTGTTTTAGATCTGTAAAGCCAACATATGTCATATCTATGGCTATTTACCTAAAAAGGCATCTTCTAAAATCAGTGTTGAGCATGTTACTTTAAAAAAGTAATTTGTTACTTATCACAAATAGTAACTGAGTTAGTAACTGAGTCACAGCCTTATGAAAGTAGCCAATTACCAGGGAATGTAACTATTGCATTACTAAAAAATAAATAAAATAGCAAACTTGGATGCTCCCAATAATAAATGTTAAATGAATGAACTAACTGGTGGTGGTGCTTGTTTATCATTTAATGTTTCTATAAAAAACGGGGCAAAAATGTTAAGATAACAAAAAATTACTACTACGAATTTTTCTACTAATAACAATATAAAACGCACCAAGTATTAATGAGCTGCAGGGTTCATGAATATTAATCACGTAGTATGCGTTCGCTCAAACTGATTTGCTGAAATCAAAACAGGAACAATAATAGATGAGCGCCAGCCAATAAGATTGTCATTAGCGCATTAGCCCCGCCCACTACCAGAGAAACCGGCAGTTCTTAATGGTTGAGGAATTCCAAATGTACTCTGTTATTTTGACAGGAAAATACAACAAATAATATCGTTTACATGTAAGTCTGCATGGACTGAATAATAAAATTTATTTATAACGCCGTTATTCGTAACACTGTCACAAAGGTCGCCGCTGAGTCAAATGACTTTCCTTACAGGGATAATTTCACCTTGGTAGAGCATTTGTACTTGTGTAATGTCTTGCCTAAAATCATCATCTTATCACGTACTGACAAAAAGAAAGCTACATTACTCTGCTTCACATCACCTGGCCCTGTTTTGATTTTAAAATTCAATAGTTAAAACACCAAACACAATACCAGGACGTAATATATAAAGTCTATCGAATCAGTTTGTGACACGAATATTGCATAGTCATGTCCCGTTCTAAGCAGGCACATGTGGGACAGTCATGGCTCGTTCGGAGAGAGGACAAAAGCCTCTTTCACCCCGCGCGAGCACTTGGCTCCATTAGTGATGCATTTCTATTCAGACGAGGTCAAATTCCTTTTGCTCCAGGTTAATGGCTCGGAGAGACACGGACAGAGGAAGGCTACTGATGTCATAATGAGCCCGCAGAATCTACGACTTCAAGGCTGAGAGCGAGATCGGGTCCTTCTTGTTATAAGAATGACTTCAAATTTTGGATTTTAGGCTTTTAGCGATGAGGAAGGAGGAGGAGATGTAATGTGCTCTTTTATGTTGTGTCTCTTACATAATAAAATATGACAGGGATAGAGGCTCAGAAAGGGCAAAAAATCCATCTATATGGCAACTGCGGCATCTCTGAGAAGCCAAAAGTCTCCTGACGTCCTGTGTTTGATACTGTTGAGAATCTGTAGGACTGAAAAATGCAAGGTTTCCACAAAAGTATGAAGCAGCAAACATTGTTTTCAACACTGATGATAATCAGAAATGTTTTTTTCAAGCAGCAAATCAGTATATTAGAACGAGTTCTGAAGGATCATGTGACACTGTTGCTGAAAATTCAGCTTTGCATCACAGGAATAAATGACATGTTCAAATATTTTCAAACAGAAAATGGTTATATTAAATTGCGATAATATTTAAATTTTTTTACATTATTTTTAGCAACTAGCTGAACATACTAGCTGATATAACGTAATAATTAAGTTATTATTCCAAAGGTTTAATGCATGTATAGAGAGAGAAGATCCAGAGCAGCAGAAATGAGGTTCATGCAGTCCATGTTTAAGGCACAATCGTTCTGAAAGGAACTATTCCATAACATTTATAACTAATGTCATGTCATATTTTTCAAGGGCCGGCATGAGAACTGTGGAGTGAGAAGAAACACGCGTCCAAAGCGGTGTCAGTGATTTCCTCCCCTCTGCAAAATCTGCTCCAGAAGTTTCTGCAAAAAAATTAAAAACAATAATAAATAAAAAGCCTTTGGTCACTTTTATTCCAAACGTCCATCATTTGTGGTCAGCAAGAGTTGGACACACCAAATGTTTTTCTTGAAACACATCATAATTAATACTAGACGTCTGGGTGATTCTTTTGTCCCATAGTGTGTCTTAAAGAACAAATGCTGCAAAAAAAGCAATCGTAGAGGTTGAAAATAGCATCTACTGTTTCTCATGAGTGTTGAAAGGTTCAGTTCACAAAAAAATTCTCACAATGGCAAGTTCCCCACTAAGACTGTCTCTTCTGTAACATATAGTATGTCTTAAAGGCATAGTACTCAAAAATGGAAAATGTATATACACTTATACAGACTTAGAGAAATCTAGCATTACATCACTTGATCAGCAATGGATGCTCTGCGGTGAATGGGTGCCGTCAGAATGAGAGTCCAAACATCACAATAATCCACACACCACTCAATCTTCAAGATGTTAACTATGGACTGGAGTGCTGTGGGTTACTGTGATGTTTTTATCAGCTGTTCAGACTCTTATTCTGACGGCACCCATTCACTTGCAGAGCACCCATTGCTGAGCAAGAGATGTAATGCTACATTTCTACAAATCTGTTCTCATGAAGAAACAAACTCATGGCCTGAGCGTGAGTAAATTTTCCAAATGCACTTGATCAAGGACGGAATCAGATTTTCCAGGATGTGAGATGAATGTTCATCTCAACAGATGTATGTTGAAGAATCGAGAGGGAGAAACAGAGAGGGGATATTGGAAAAATGTCCAGACTCATGACAGACACACACATTTACTGGCAGCCAATGAGTTTATTGTCTATATGTGTGTGTGTGTTATCATGAGCATGTGCAGTGGTTTCATTGGCAGTGGATGGGTGTTCATTCCTGTGAACAGTGGCTCTATACACACACGGCACAATGAAGCTCTTTACAGCACTGCCAACCAGACAGATTCAAAACACACACACACACTTGCATTTGTGGTTTACGGGGACTCTCCATAGGCGTAATGGTTTTTATACTGTACGGGCTGTATGTGGTACTGTCCTACACTGACCCTACACCTTACAGGAAACTATGTGCAGTTTTTGAATTTCATAAAACACTGTTTAGTATGTTTTTTAAGCTATTTGTTTTACAGGGACACAGGAAGTGTCATTATACACATTTGTGTCCTCGTAAACCACAAATGCCTGAACACACATTTGCACACAGAATATTTTCCTATTATTTGTCTCTCCTACATACACACACCACCATCATCATCATCATCTGAATGTTATCAATACATAATGATGCAAGAATACAAACTATATAAATAAGGGATGAAATTCAGCCGTGTTCAGAACGGCATACTATCAAGACTAAGCTTATGATGAAACCCACGAAAGAGTTTATGATGAAATTGAAAGTTGCCATCAGGTGAAAAAAAATACCTGAGCAGAATACTTGCACATTTCTGTGCATATATGAGTACGTTTGAGGCTCAGTTTCAGATGATTTCTGAGCAGCCTACAATTATATTCTGGCCTATAGTGACATCTGGTGGCCAGAAACTAGACTGATTGAGGTCACATTATAAAGTAAAAATAATTTGGGCCTAAAGGGTCCATTTTGGTACCTTGAAGGCAGGTACACATTTGTACTTAAATTGTACATATTTGAACCTAATAGGTACAAAAGTGCCTTTTGAAAAAGTACCACCCCAGTGATTTCTGAGAGTGTACGATCTAATCCTATATAAGCGTGTATATAACACTTATACCTGGCTCTGTTTCATCTCTGGTATGTTTCACCTTAATCTATTGCCCGCAGGTTTTAATTAACCCCAGGATGTCATCAGAAATATCGGATTTGAATGCGGTGCCAGTCTGACACAGCTCACCCCTCTCAGACACAGGTCAGTCTCTCATTAACGCCCACAACACTGAACGGATTTGGGTTTCAGGTCTGTCCTTGAGCCTTTAGAAAACTGAGAGACTTTCAAAATAGTGTAATGCCATTGTGTGTGTTGAAGTATATAACCGAACAACATAAACTGGCCTTTTCTGAACTGGGTGCTTCAGTTGATAAAAAGCTAACAATTGAAGCTTTTGTTTACATATTATGTGTGTGTACTGTGTGTATTTATTATGTATTAGGTATGTAAGGACACACACATACAGCATATAATATGAAAACATTTACATCATTTATATTCATATAAATTATATCATATATAAATATATTTAATATATAAACACATATATATTTCTTAAATATATTCATGCTTGTGTATATACACAGTACACACACATATATAATATTTAAACAAAAACTTTTATTTTGGATGCGATTAATCACGATAAATCATTTTTGTTATATAACATTATAATTTTGGATTAATAGTCAAAGTGGTTTAGCTGACAGAAAACTACCCATCAAATGACAAACACCATAACATTTTTAATTGGTTTCTATTATTATTATTATTATTATTATTTAACATATTATTTAGTGCTGGGCAATGATTAATCGTGATTAATCGCATCCAAAATAAAAGTTTTTCTTTACATAATATATGCGTTTA
>JAUCMS010031254.1:0-17003 GCA_032357445.1 Enteromius radiatus
TAGAAGATTACGTCACGGCAGTTTCCTGCAGCGTCGCAGGTACAACTTTTACACAGTGGAAAACCAAACAGAGCCGAGTCAAGCCGAGTCGAGTCGAGCCGAGGCGAGCTGATACTGTGTAGTGGAAAAGCGCCAATATACAACTCAACCAAATGATAAGTATCTAAAGGTGCACTTGATAATTACAGACAGGTGTGTTCGATCAGGGTTTAAACTGAACCCAGTAGGAAAGTAGATCTCAGAGTTGGGCATCCCCAACATTTATGAATTCGGGTTATACTGTAGCTTGATTGAAAAATAGTTTTTTAAAATTGCTCAAGGGAAAAGAAAATAAACATCTAAATGATACTCACTAGGCAAAGTGACATTGAAGCTCTTTATGATGCTGATTCTGCCATTGCTGATCTGTAGTTTATAGAGTCCAGAGTCTGTGGCATTGATGTTCGTGATGGTCAGAGATCCAGTCTGATGATCCAGCTTCAGTCTGTCTCTGAATCTTTCTTTACACTGATCATCTGTGCAGATATTACTCAGTCCTTCAGTGATTTCAGCGATGCAAGTGTCATTAAAATACCATGTCATTAAATCATCTGGGTTTTTTATCATTCCAGTGTCTAAAGTGACAGATTCTCCCTCCTTCGCTGACATACTCTTCATTTCATCTCGCTCAGCAGCAGAAACATCTGAAACACAAACCAACAAATAAAACAAAAACCAATACCAAACAAACTCCACAGCATGAAAGAACAGGATATGAAAGTGATTTTCTGGTCTTGCTTGACTTAAATGCACTTGTTATAATAAACATAATGGCTCACCATAGATAATAACACTGAACATCTTGTGACTGATGCTGCTGCCACTGATGACTTGATTATGATAAAGTCCAGAGTCTGTGGTTCTAGTGTTCATGATGGTCAGAGATCCAGTCTGATGATCCAGCTTCAGTCTGTCTCTAAATCTTGTATCACTGTATTTACACTGAACATCTGTACAGATAAAACCGAGATCTCCGGTGGTTTGAGCAATGCGGATGTCTTTAAAATACCATCTAATCTCTTCTTGTTTGTTTGTTTCAACACCAGTGTGTAGAGTGACTGAATCTCCCTCCATCACCGACACTCTCTCCATATCCGCATAACCTGAAGAAATAAACGTAATTTTGAAAAAAATAAAAAAATAAAAAAATAAAAAATTAGTAAAATGCTGTGAAAATGCCATTTTCTACAGATCATAATGACTGAGAGAAGTGCAAGACAATAAGTGCAAGACAGTGCAAGAAGTTTACATTTCACATACTTGATCAGACACCTAAGTTTCATCAACAACTTACCAGTGACATTAACAATAAAGCTCTTTAAGATGCTGAATCTGATGGTGGTTATGAGTAAATAATAGAGTCCAGAGTCTGTGGTTCTGGTGTTTGTGATGGTTAGAGATCCAGTCATATGATTCAGCTTCAGTCTGTCCCTGAATCTGACATCAGCATATAAACACTGAACATCTGTACAAATAAAACTAAGATCCCCATTCATTTCAGCGATGCGAATATCATTAAAAATCCATTTCATCAAATAATTTGTTGTTTTTACTACACCAGGATCTAAACTGACAGATTCTCCCTCCTTCACTGACTTTGTCTTCAGTTTGTCTCGTTCAGGAGCATCTGAAACACAAATCAAGTGCTGCATAAGGATCTTTTGCTGATAGCAACAAGCAAACTAAACAACATGAGAGAACCATGGATCAGATGAGAAATGTAATGACTCACAGTAGACAGAAACACTGAAGAGCTGAAGAACACTGTCACTGCTGCTGCTGATCTCTAGTTTATAGAGTCCAGAGTCTGTGGTTCTGATGTTTGTGATGGTCAGAGATCCAGTCATATAATTCATCTTCAATCTGCTAGATATCTCTGCACCAATATTACACTGGACATCTGTACATCTGTTCTTACTCTCATCTCCAGTGATGTCAGTAACCAGAACATCATCAAAATACCATCTAATTTCTTCTTGTTGGATGGTTGCAATATCCGTGTACAGAGTGACCGAATCTCCCTCTACCACAGACACTGGCACAATAGCTGTATCAACACAGGAATAAAACAAAGAAGAAATAAACAGTTCATTACAATCCAGCAAAAAGGGGAGAACTCTTGCTTTGTCAGTTTGTCTAAACATGCTTGCATTTCAGAGTATGTCTCATTAATTTCATACATTTAGCACAAATATGAAACCTTTAGGTAGCCAACCAAGAGACAGATTTTCTGGACAGAATAGGGCTAATATAATCTACTTTTGCTTTACAGTATGTAGTGTTTAGTGGCTATTTTGTAGATGGCCAGTGTTTCCCAGCCTTAAGAGCCCCATGAGTAGGTGGAGCTTTCATGAGAGGAACCTTTCTATAGTTCCTAAAACTATTGTCTGAATTTCCTGCTTTTTGGCATTCTTGCACTCTGTGAACTAGCAAAGTATTTAGCTCTAGGAACTCTAGATTAGCTTCTACTTCAGAGTAGTTCTGTAGGAAATACTAGTGACGTAAACGTGCTTCCCCACAGCACAATTCTAGGAACATAGTTCTAAGAATAGGCTTGGTTCTAAGGAGGTACCCTTAAATGAGGAATAGCACTCTCTATACAGTCAAAGCTGTATAACTGAGTACTGCAACTAATACAGTGGGTATGAAAAGTATTCAAGCCCGCTTACATTTTTCACTCTTAGTTATATTGCAGCCATTTGCTAAAATCATTTGCGTTCATTTTTTTTTCTCATTAATGTAAACACAGCACCCCATATTGACAGAAAAACACAGAATTTTTTTACATTTTTGCACATTTATTAAAAAAGAAAAACTGAAATATCACATGGTCTTAAGTATTCAGTGCTGTGACACTCATATATTTAACTCAGGTGCTGTTCATTTCTTCTGATCATCCTTGAGATGGTTCTACACCTTCATTTGAGTCCAGCTGTGTTTGATTATACTGATTGGACTTGATTAGGAAAGCTTACAATACCTGTCAGAGTAAATGAGAATCATGAGGTCAAAGGAACTGCCTTAAGAGCTCAGAGACAGAATTGAGCAAGACACAGATCTGGCCAAGGTTACAAAAACATTTCTGCTGCACTTAAGGATCCTAAGAGCACAGTGGCCTCCATAATCCTTAAATGGAAGACATTTAGGTCGACCAGAACCCTTCCTAGAGCTGGCCGTCCGGCAAAACTGAGCTATCGGGGGAGAAGAACTCCAAAGATCACTGTGGCTCCAGAGATGCAGTCGGGAGATGGGAGAAAGATGTAGAAAGTCAACCATTACTGCAGCCCTCCACCAGTCAGGGCTTTATGGCAGAGTGGCCTGACGGAAGCCTCTCCTCTCCAGGCACTGCTCATCACCTCCAATACAGTCCCAACAGTGAAGCATGGTGGTGGCAGCATCATTGAATGTCCCAGCCAGAGCCCTGACTTAAACCCAATTGAGAATCTCTGGAGAGACCTAAAAATGGCAGTCCACCAACGTTTAACATCCAACCTGACAGAGAGGATCTGCAAGGCGGAATGGCAGAGGATCTCCAAATCCAGGTGTGAAACTAAAAATATCTAAAACTTGTTGCATTTTCCAAAAAAGACTCATGGTTGTATTCGATCAAAAGGTGTTTCTACTAAATATTGAGCAAAGGGTCTGAATACTTAGGACCATGTGATATTTCAGTCTGAATACTTTCCGTACTGTAGATATGTAAAAAGAAAAGTCCTCAACATTATTTAAAATAATTAAACTGTCAGTAATAAAAAAGGAAAGGACACATTCAGTAGAATAAATACATACAAATGAAACAAACTGCTTTAATGGTTTTTAATGCAGGTCTGTATTCAGTTCAGTTAACAACCAGTGAATAATCAAATGTAAAATAAAACAGCATAATTTTCACTCACTGTAAGAATTAAACTGCCTTTGTTTCTTATTAAAGCTACAAAGACAAGAGCCACTAACCTGATTTTGCCAAGTGCAAGATGTCCCTGTGACAAAAACCAGTTTACAGTTTTTGTGAGGTTTATTAGGCTTACAATCAGAGTTTGGTGCTCACACATCAGTTCACTTTATCGCTTTTAAAGACATGAATAAATTTGTGCACGTCACATTGTGCAAAAGTGACATTATCTGATTTTATTATTATTATTATTATTTATATTTTTTGCAGGTAGAATTGGGCTTTTATGAAAGCTCACCACTGTTGTTGTTGTTTTTTCCTTTCTCTCGATAATTTGTTTTTACAATCGTTGGGAGACCGAAATTGAAACTGTATTTCGATTAATCTGCCCCCCTTCAAATGAGCAACATGCTGTGACATGTTGCGATTTTACCTTTCAGATTCGTTTTTATCTCTGAAGGGAAATTTTAACAAAATCTCTTACGACGGTCGAGCAAAATACGAGCAATAAATTAATTCCTTCAGAGTACATTTAATAAAACTGATATTACGCTGCGTTCGCTTTTATACTTGACCGAAAAAGCAAAAATGTCTTACCATGGCCACGAACACAAAAAAGCAAAAGGGGGAAAATAAAGACATGCTTCATTTTCAGTGTTTTCTCAAAACGATGCCGGTAGTGAAGTAACCCTAGGCTAAGTGAAAGTAAGGAGAGTCAATGCGGAGTGATGACATCACGTGAGACGTGCGATAATTCGCAAATGCTTCTGTTTGTAAAATACTGTGCAAATGTTCATGTTATTTTATGTTCACTTAGCATTTGCATAAAAAACAAACAAACAAACAAAAAACTTAAAAATAGCTTTAGCACAAAAAAAAAATCAAGGGTATATTATAGGCTAAATATTTTGAGCTGGGATACATGCAAATGTGTTGTAAATGAAGTTCTAAATAAAAACTTAGATTAAAACAAAATAATAAGAAAAAAAAAACGAATAGGCTAAATAATCATCGTTTATCTACGGACTCGCATTGCCTTAAAAGTCACACAACAGCTATAATGTTGGCACAGTTTTGCCTATGAGGTAAATTATTAAATTACACGGAGGTAAAAACATGCTCACTCGGTGTTCTGATGAACCGGAACTGTTTTTATTTGCATGTTCTTTTTTGGAGTTCGCATCATATGAACTGTGATGAGGGCACACCCAATACAAACGTTACCACACACTCTTAGTTCAGCGTTGATATGATGTTGTGTTTCATTCAGCAATTATTTTGCTTCAGACATTTAGTTTGACAGCATAAAGACAGTAAACTTTCGTTAAACATTTAAGTATTTTTATTCTGTTTTTAAAAGTACTTGTTAAGTGTTTGTACTTCATCAGATTTTCTTTAGGAAACTTTTTTTCACATCATTTCAAAATGATAATTATTGTCTATTACTGCCATACGTTTCATAAATATACATTTTAATACTGAATTATACCTACACTAGAAATCTAATACTTTCTTACATTTACTCAGGTAAAATGAATTAGAGGTGCTTCATCTCTATCTCGTGTCCAAAACGGAAAATCACATCTCTAATAATAGCAACTTTTACCCGATAGAGGGCGCTGTAAATACAGCTGTTCTCTTAACCTTTCATTAACTCAGGTACAAGCTTTAATCACACACAGGGGCTAGGTCAAACACCAGCAAATTATCATATCTTAAATTGTATAGCCTATATATATATATATGAATTATTCCACCCGTTTGTAACAATTTGGATTATTCTCTGTAAAATGTTAATTTACTCCAAAATATGTGATTATGCCACTGTTTCAAATTTATGTGTTCAAAGAAACAGTAAAAAAAATGCAAAGATGCAGCCAAGCTATAAAGAGGTTAATGAAAAATCAGGAATAAAAACCAATCTCTGCATCACTCATCTTCTATGAGCTCAGTAAACTATCTTCAGTAAACTAAACTTCTTCACTTGTAAAAAGTCTTAAGATTGTTTGCATTCTTTCCTTTTTCAACTTCCTTATTTACTTTGACTCTCTTTTGAACTTGGTAGATGAATAGAGCATTTCATATAGTCATATTCATATTTCATATAGTCTTGGCAACTTTTTGAATGGAGAGATACTAAACCTTCTAGTACGGGGAGGAATGATGAAATGCCCCTTTCCGCCACCTATTGGTCTGGAGTGTTACAGTATATAAAATAAATATATACATACCCATATTTATACATATGAATATAAATAAGCACAAGAAAAGTAATCACAACAACTGCATTTTAGTTTTTATTAACTGTCCTGAATAAAATGTTGCACATGTTTGCATATAGGAAACATTGGACAACTGAATTAAACAAATTAAGCTGATTACAAACTTGATTCTTATTAATACTGTGTCTAGAAAACTCTCTCTCTCTCAATATAACAGCATATTACAGTACTTCAGCTTTGGCAGTGTAATGACTTCTACAAAAATAAGCATGATACACAACAGTCTTGTAAATATATCCCAAGATAACAATACATATGCATGCATGCTAAATACATATTGTTGTTTTATCAGTAAAAACATGTTTAAAAGAAAAAACTTCACCCAAAAATGAAAATAAGCTGACAATGTAGTCACCCTCAAGCCATCCAAAATGTAGATGAGATTGTTTCTTAATCAGATCACATTATATTTACCCGGTTCTGTGTCTGGACTTTTGTGTTAAAAAAGCTGTGTTCCTGTTTCCTGTCCAGTGTTTGTGGTTGTTCCTGTTTGCTAATATAGTAGTGTATACAGGTGTTTCCTGTATTTGTTGTTTGGTAATGTCCTAGCAGCATGCAGTTCAGTTTCGTTTCAGTTACTTGCTGAGTTGATGAACAAGTGATTGTACATCTCTCCAAATCTGTTTTTTTTTTGTGTGTGTTTTTTCTTTTGCATGTGAACTATTACCTCAAATGTGATTAAAATACCCTTCCTATGCTTAATACCTGTAAGCTTATTCAGCATCCAGTAGCATTTACGGAACAGTTGTTGTACAGTTGTATAATTAAATATTTCAAATTATTCCTTTTCTTTTTCAACACAGTCCCACTCCAACTTGTCACATTTTGACGCTTGGTCAAGACCCTTTTGCGTCACTTTTTGAAGCTCAAGGTACCCCTTTTTAGTCACTTTTCGACGTGAAGGGTCCTTACAAGATATATTGGGTAAAAACAATGCGGCATTTTTCAATGTAAACAGTCAAAACAGTTTTATTTAAATGATATTATTTACACATTTGTGAGCACGTAACCCAAGATATGATATGATAACACTGCTCCTAAACCTACCATCTGTCAATAAAACACAAGATATAGCAGGCAGATACAACTACCGTCATCATTTATTTGAAAAATATTAATATTCCAAGTATTTTGATGCAAAACGATTGATTTGTGAGAGGAATAGACGCGGTCGCTGTCGCCGTCTTCCATGTTTCGTGTTCCTTCCGCGATTTAAAAAAAATGCTGCTTCAAGAATCCTTACGTCAACATTGGTCGTGAAATGTCATTGGCTCTTGTGTATCTCGTGATCGATTGCATCATTCTACAGGATGGGAGTATGTTTTCTGAATGAGGCGTGAGCATGTTAACGGAGCGGGATAATTTTTAGTGATTAAATAAAATAAACACTAAAAATGCTCCAATAAAAGTCAAAAAATATGTACTGTATAATAAATTTATATATGCATGCAAACCATTACATTCCAAGCCAAACAACTGAAAACAACGGAGGACACTTCATGTCGAAAAGTGACTATAAAGGGGTACCTTGAGCTTCAGAAAGTCATGCAAAATGGTCTTGACTAAGCGGCAAAATCAAGCGGCAACCTCCCGCTCCCTCCAGTGAAACCAACACGGAAGTGATTTAAACTGCAATTCATCGACTAGCCGCTGGAGGCTGGCTCCAAAAGGGAGTCAATCACATTGACTCTCCATGTTAAAATGCCCAACTTTACAGTAGAAAAAAACATGTTTACAGCCTGGTACAATTTTTTTTTTGTCTATATAGCTAATTAATATAGCTAACTGTGAGGGGGGTGAATTTTTTTTATAACTCTTCCATTTAAATTATATTAAGCCTTACAATTCTGCATTGCATTCTGCACGAGTGACGTCACTATGTCCATATTTTTTTTTTACAGTCTATGGTCAAAATGTGACGAGTTGGAGTAAGACTGTGTTGTTTTCTTTGGGGTGTTACAAGCTGTTACAAGTGCACAGATAAGATCCCAAAAGTTGCAAAGACTAAAGTGTGAAACTCAAAGAGATATTCGTTATAAAAGTGAAGACTTTTATAAACCCCCAACCCCTCCCCCCTAAAACGGCTAATTTTTAACAAGATGTGGTAATATTTACATAATACAGCCCAAATGTTCACGTAAAGATATAAGGCGAGGTTTCAGTAACGCAGTAGTGTTGATGCAACCATGTCAGGGGAGAAGCTGTGTGTTTCTGTGCCACAGCAAAAGCACTTTATTTGGCTCCTGAAAGAAGATGAAGTTAGGAATCATTAAGATTACTTAGAACTGAACAGCAAAACCCAGATCGGATATCTGCAGTGCATTCTCTGAATGAGTTATGTTAATTTGGATGTGCAAAAGCTATTTCTAAAAAAATTACAAAAAAATGCACCGACAATCTTCTTCTGAATCAGCAACTGTAAGTATGTGTTGTTATTAGTTTAAGTATTTGCTATTGACTGATAAATTGTTTGTGGAGTTTTGCGCTCGTGCGTCTCAAGCTATTGAAATTAATGGGTTTCATAGTGCAGTGCATTCCACGTTGTGTGTGAAATTGCCTTTGCATGTGTGTGTATGAGAAAGAGACAGGGTCACATCACAGTGGAGTCAATCGCGGCTTGTGTACTGCAAATACATACGAGTGCTGTGTCTGTCACGTGACTCTGTTACTCTTTCGGGCTAATCAAGACATTATTAACTGTCTTTACATTTTGAAAGTCGTGATTATGGTATGGGGCGTTACATTTCTGATGCATGCTTGTGGGGTTTATCACAATGCACTGTGTCAGCTGGCCAATCAGAGCAGACTGTGCTTGTTGGAAGGAGGGTCTTTGTAGAAAACAATGCGTTTGAGGCGGGGCATAGAGGAGCTACAATAATGTACAGTATTTGAAAAAAATAATGTGTTTTTTGCACAATAAAGCACGTCAGCATATTCTGTTACACCTAATACACCAAATAATAATAATCTTTAAAATAGCATCATATAATCCCTTTAAAACGTTCTGCTCAGGCTTTTTCTGTTTAGTCGTTTAGTTGCTAATTTATGGTTTTCTGAAGCTATGTTACATCATAAAATTTTGGGAAAAAAAGTTTTGAAATCTAAATATTGAAATCTAGGTTCTTTTCATCCCTTTTTCTTTCAATGAAAGTGTATAAAAATAGTGATTTACTGTGATTGTCACATTAGCATCCTCTGTTTCAGCCTGATTAAGAAGAAGATTCAAGGCAGGAGTCATCAATAGGGTTTTCAGTGCCACTCATCTTTAAGAAAACAGATTCACAGAAAGTAAAATAAATGATGTTTGATTTACACAAGGACAAAAATAATGATTGCTGTTGCGTGTTTCTCTTCACATTGATTAGAGTTAGAATTAATTTGGACATTCATTTAAAATGTCTAACAAAAAAGTGATATTGCGATTCAAAATCTGTAATTATTCATGTTAAACCGTGATCCTAGACATAAGTTGCTATAAGAAAATATAAAAATTGATTGATTATAAAATAACAGAGTAGAGTCAGTTAATACTTTTGTTTCTATGCAGTGAATTCTGAATCAAACCACGCAAAAGTGATTGTTCCCTTACCTGATTATTGAAGTGCAGCATGAGGCCTGTTTAAACAATGCCAAACATTACAAAAATTACTAATAATAAAAATGCAATATGTATTTATTTATTTCATTTGTATATAATACTCACTACTTTGTCCTGTTTGATGTTTGTGGTAGTAAATCACACCAACAACAGCAAGCAGCAGAACAGCTATAACAACACATACTATTCCTGCCACAGCGGCTGGAGGCAGAACTGGTTCTGAAACATCCAGGCCCATAGCTGGGGTGTGGGGTATGGCTCCTGTTTGAAATTATGTAAATAACACAAACAAACAGAATAAAGATACAAATTATTTAATGCTGGTTGTCTTCACTGTGTAAATGAAATATAGATGTTTGTGGCGTCAAAAAGTGACAAAAGCAAAAAGATGCAAAAGAGAAGTCACAGTGCGCGAGTACTGAATTGTGAAAACATTTTGTGAATACGCCTAAAGCGAAAAGCATACACTTATGCAGTAATGTTCTCTAAAATGGCGGAAGACATAAGAGAAGAATGGTTGAGTATTTGATGTTATTTTTGTTTTCTCTGAGCGGAAAAAGTATTCTCATATCGTTGCAAAACTGTTTTACTGGTGTTTTTACCACGTTTCTGGATCTGGGATCACTTCAGTTGTATTGCTGTTTATGGAGGGTCAGATGGCTCTCTGATGGCATCAAAAATATATTATTTTTTGTGTTCCGAAGATGAACGAAGGTCTTATGGGTTTGGAACGTCACAAGAGTGAGACTAATGCCCCTTTAATGCTTTAAGACGGCTTGAATGTTTAAACTGGCATGGCTTAAATGGTCACCTTTCATGATGACACACAGCAATGACCCGATTAGGACGTCTAAACAGTTTAAAGATGTCTGGGCATTGAGGTTATACATTTCTGGAGTTTTGGGGTAGTCCCATTCTTGCATAATATAGGCTTTCCAGCTGCTGAAGAGTTTGTGGGCATCTTTGATGTATTTTTTTCATTTAATGATGCGCTAAATGTTCACTATAGGTGAAAGATCTGGATTGCAGCAGGCCAATATAGCATCTGGACTCTTCTGCTGTAATAGCAGCAGGATGTGGCTTTGCATTGTCCTGCTGAAACACACAAGGACTTCCCTGAAATGGACGTCACGTGGAGGGACGCATATGTTGCTCTAAAATCTTCTGCATTCATAGTGCCTTCCAAAACATACGAGCTGCCCATAACGTATGCACTTATGCACCCCATACCATCAGAGAAGCTGGCTTTTGAACTCCCTCCTCTTTAGCCCAGAGGACACAGCATCCATGATTTCCAACTAATATGTCAAATTTGGACTTGTTTGACCATAGAACATTTTTCCATTTTAAATGAGCCTTGCCCCACAGGAGACGACAGGGCTTTTGGACCATGTTCACATATGGCTTCCTTTTTGCATGATAGAGCTTTAGTTGGCATCTGCAGATGGCCTGGTGGATTGTGTTTACCGACAGTGGATTCTGGAAGTATTCCTGGGCCCATTTAGTAATGCCAATGACCTGAAGGACCCGAAGGCCACGGTCATCCAACAAAGGTCTTCAGCTTTGTCCCTTACGCAAAGAGATTTTTCCCAGTTTCTCTAAATCTTTTGAAGTTGAGGTTGTTTTTAAAATTCTCCACAATGTCTCTTTTACAGATTGGAGAGCCTCTGCCCATCTTTACTTCTGAGAGACTTTGCCTCTCTAATCATGTTACAGACCTGATGTCAATTAACTTAATTAGTTGCTAGATATTCCCCCAACTGAATCTTTCCAAAATTGATTTTTCAGCCCTTTGTTGCCCCTTGTCAACTTTTTTGAGACCTGTAGCAGGCATCATATTTGAACTTATCTTGTTATGTGGCTACACGTGTATTAATTCTCTGTTTAAACATGACATGAACAGTAAGTGAGCAAAAGAAGGAGAATTTGTCACTTTAGACACTGGAATGAAAAAAAAATTAATAATAATGATTTGATGACATAATATTTCAATGACACCTGCATTGCTGAAGTCACTGGAGGACTCAGTAATATATGGATTATAATTGTTTTTTTTATTAATCATGAGATGTAATAACACATTATAAGTTTTTTTTTATTTTTTTATAATGCATTATACAGTTCTATTCTAATGCTTTAAGAATATCCTTAGTGTATAATAAATACAGGGTTCATTGTTTTCTAACACTGCTCAAGGGAAAAGTAAATAAACAGCTAAATGATACTCACTGGTGACAGTGACATTGAAGCTCTTTATGATGCTGATTCTGCTGTTGCTGATCTGTAGTTTATAGAGTCCAGAGTCTGTGGCATTGATGTTCATGATGGTCAGAGATCCAGTCTGATCCAGCTTCAGTCTGTCTCTGAATCTCTCTTTACACTGATCATCTGTGCAGATATGACTGAGTCCTCCAGTGATTTCAGCGATGAGAGTGTCATTAAAATGCCATGTCATTAAATCATCTGGGTTTTTTGTCATTCCAGTGTCTAAAGTAACAGATTCTCCCTCCTCCACTGACTTTCTCTTCATTTCATCTCGCTCAGCAGCAGAAAGACCTGAAACACAAACCAACAAATAAAACAAAAATCAATACCAAACAAACATCACAGCATGAAAGATATGAAAGTCATTTTCTGGCCTTTTTTTGACTTTCAGACTGAAAAACACATTTGACCACATTTTATGCTTAATATGAACATATTTAGCAAGCTATGTTTTTTTTTTTTTTTTCTTTCCACAATTACTGATCCAAGTGTGATGCGCTAGTCCTCAAAAGTGACGCCATTGTGTTTCGATTGCCCCCAGGTGACTGGTCCCAGTATAGGCCATAAACACCACCCTCTCCATGTAATCGTATTTTCATTAAGATTGTGAGTAGAGAAATAAATGCAACAAAGACACAGTAGGTTTCACTTCACATACTGGATCAGACACCTACAAGAGAAAATATGAAAATAAAAGAGTTTCATCACTATGATAATGATACTCACCAGTTACATTAACGGTGTAGCTCTTCATGATACTGAATCTGCTGCTGTTGATCTGTAGTTTATAGAGTCCAGAGTCTGTGGTTCTGGTGTTTGTGATGGTCAGAGATCCAGTCATATTATTGACCTTCAGTCTGTTTTTGAATATCTCTGTACCATTAATACACTGGACATCTGTACTGTTCTGATCTCCAGTGATGTCAGCAATGCAAATGCCTCCAAAAAGCCATTTCATCAAATAATTTGTGGCATTCGGTACACCAGAGTCTAAAATAACAGATTCTCCCTCCTTCACTGATTTTGTCTTCATTATATGTTGTTCAGAAGCATCTGAAACACAAATCAACAGCTGCTGGAGAAAACTACAAACCATGAGAGAACTATAGATATGACAGTGATTGTTTTCATGAATCAGATAAGGAACATAACAATGACTCACAAAAGACAGAAACACTGAAGAGCCGAACAAGACTGCTATTGCCGATCTCTAGTTTATAGAGTCCAGAGTGTGTGGTTCTGGTGTTCATGATGGTCAGAGATCCAGTCTGATGATCCAGCTTCAGTCTCTCTTTGAATCTCTCATCAGCATCTTTACACTTAGCATCTCTACAAGTCTCATTGGAATCTCTAGTGATTTCAGCGATGAGACTCTCATTAAAATACCATCTAAACTGTTCTTGTTGGATTGTTTCCACATCAGTGTATAGAGTGATTGAATCTCCCTCCATGACTGACAAGTTCTCTGCATTAGCATTACCTAAACAACAAATATAATAAGCCAAACAAAATTGTGCAACAGAAAAGTACTTGTGAAAATGTGCTTTTCATAAAGATTCATAAAGATTTTACATAGAGATGTAAATGTGAAGTTAAGGTGGCCGAAGCAGGGTTAAAATGACGTAATCTGAGACAGAGAAGATAGTCAGCAATGAGGTTTATTTACAACGGTAGATTAAGGAATTATATTTACTTAATTATTCAATATATCGAAATGTTATTGCAAAAAAAAAAAAAATGTAAGACAGAATGTAAATGCAACACAGATACAGTAGTTTTCACTTCGCATAGTGCATTTGAAGCCTACAATAGCCAATATGAATATATTTGGTTTGATCATTTCATGATACTCACCAATGACATAAACGATGAAGCTCCTAATAATGCTGAATCTTTCACTGATGATCAGTAGTTGATAATCTCCAGAGTCTGTGGTTCTGATGTTTGTGATGGTCAGAGATCCAGTCATATGATCCAGCTTCAGTCTGTCTCTGAATCTCTCATCGGCATCTTTACACTGAACATCTGTACAAATAAAACTAAGATCTCCATTCATTTCAGCGATGCGAATGCTGCCAAAATGCCATTTCATCAAATCATTTGTGGTTTTCACTACACCAGGATTTAAAACAATGACGTCTCCCTCCTTCACTGACTTTGCCTTCATTTCATCTTGTCCAGAAGCATCTGAAACACAAATCAAGTGCTGCTGGAGGATATTTTGCTGATAACAACAAAAAAAAAACTACACAACATGAGAGAAGTGTGGATCAGATGAGGAAAGTAATGACTCACAGTAGACAGAAACACTGAAGAGCTGAAGAACACTGTCACTGCTGCTGATCTCTAGTTGATAGAGTCCAGAGTCTGTGGTTGTGATGTTTGTGATGGTCAGAGATCCAGTCACATTATTCACATTTAGTCTGTTTCTGAATATCTCTGTACCATTAATACACTGGGCATCTGTACTGTTCTTACTCTGATCTCCAGTGATGCCAGCAATGCACAAGTCAGAAAAATACCATTTAATCACTTCTTGTTGGATTGTTTCAATATCATTGAATAGAGTGACTGAATCTCCCTCTATTACAGTCACTGGCACTATATCTGTATCAAAATAAATAAATAAATAAATAAGCAGTTAATCATAAGCCATCAAATACATAAGGGGAGAGATGGGGAACAACCGCACACATTTTGGATTTCTGTGTAGATCCAGTTGGGGTTCAGAGTATTTTTTTTTTTTTCACATTAATTTCGAACATGTGGTTTTGTTTCATCAATACACGACTACACTATACTGCTAAATAACAGAAGGTACACCTTAAAATGTGTGTACCCTAATTTAGGTGCTAGTATGGTGGAATTCAGGTAGGCTAATCTGGGACACACACACACACACACATATATATATATATATATATATATATGTATATGCTATATATTCATCATACTTCGTGCATGCCAAACACAATATCACCAATTCTGAGGCGATTTCGAATCAAGTTCATTTTCCAACAGAACGTGTCTCTGTAGAAATAAATTCCGGTGTGCGTCCGCTTTTAGGTCTGTCCTAGCAGCTGCTGTGAAATGTTGCGATTCAACCTCTTACGTTAGTTATTAGAAGAGAAATAGCAACAAGAACATCAGTGGTCGAGCAAAATAATAAATTAATTTCTTCATATTACAAAGTTAAGGAATGCAAAAACTCGCCCGTTCGCTTGTATATTGTTGACCGGAAAAGAGACAATAGCCTATACAGTACGTGTAAATGTCTTACCATGCCCACGAACACACAACAAAAAGAGGGAAAAAAAGACATGCTTCATTTTTCAGTTTTTGCAAAAAAAAAATATGATGCAGATCCAGTGAAGTAAAGACTCCCAGTCACTCTGCTTCACACGTGAAAGCAATAATCGGAGAGGCTCGGTGCAACTATGTCGATGACGTAGTGTCGTAAGTTCTTTATTCTGCAAATGGTTTTATGTGACCCTGGACCACAAACCAGCCATAACGACCAATTTTCCGAATTTGATATTCAAACATGATCTAAAAGCTGAATAAATAAGCTTTCCGTTGATGCATGGATTGTTAGGATATAATATTTGGCTGATACACAACTATTTGAACATCTGGAATTTTAGAGTCGAAAAAAAATCTAAATACTAAGAGAATTGCCTTTAAAGTTGTCCACGTGAAGTCCATGTTATTGATCAAAAATAAAGTTTTAATAATAGGAAATTAAGCATCTTCATACAACATTTTACTTAAATATTTTCACATAATTTTTACCTATATGGCTATTGCTACAAATAAACACTTGCTAGACTGGTTTTGTGGTCTAGGGTCACAAATTTGTAAAATACCACATAAACTTTATTTTATTTTGCCATATTGCATGGCTTACTTGCTATTAACGTGATTGAATGAAAAATGTGAAGAATTGCTGTTTTTTTAATTGTTTTTGCACATACTTTTGAATAAAAAAAATGTTACATTACTGTTCTGCAACAAAAATGTATAAATTTATAAGTTAGAGATAAAAACAGAACATTTTAAATCATGGTTATAGAAACCATAATCACAGTTATCAAAAGTATCATGGTATATAGTTCAAATGCGGAGGAAGTGTTCGTAAACACACTGAAATCATTTATAAAACTATAAATCTCACATCTCAACTCTTTCAGTCAATTTTAAGGCATCAAAATCAGCTTATCTGCTCCATAAACATTTTTTAAATAGGGTACCTTATCTAAAGTGATTGAAGGGTTGCAGAGTGTGATCCATGATCTACTGTGTTTTGCAACGATGTGATTTAGAACAAGAAATGGAGGAGTATGTGTGACTATTGGGTGTTAAATTTTCATATAAAAAAAGCTGATGATGGTAAAACAGCAACACTTACAATAAGGTATCGTTTGCTAACATTAGTGAATGTAATAACTAACTTGAACTAATAATGGACATTACATTTGTAACAGTATTTGATATTTTAGTTATTCAGAATTAACTTTTTTAATGAAGTGTTCCATTTCCAGTAGATGGCAGCATTGCTCTACTTATCTATAGCCCTTTCTAACTTTATCACCACGAATTAAACTGAGAAACATCTTTAAAGTCGTTTTTCATAAAATCTTAATAATACCAATAATAAATTATTTATATATATATACATAAATTAAAAAGGAACCCCCATGTCGCGAGCCGCACACACAACACTTAAACATCGTTCTAAGACAATGTGGTGTTATAAAATTAATATTTAATGAATAACATGAACCACTTATACTCTGTATTTTGTGTTTTGCATTAAACAACAACAACAACAACAACAAAATATATATATATACACTGAAAAAAATAACTCATAGACAACCTATAGAATTTACTCAATAAAATTGAGGTAACTATTTTCACTCAGTTT
>JAUCMS010031674.1:0-16954 GCA_032357445.1 Enteromius radiatus
AACGCATATATTATGTAAAGAAAAACTTTTATTTTGGATGCGATTAATCGCGATTAATCATTTGACAGCTCTAATATTTATATATATTTTGCTGGCTGCCACAGGCTAAGGCAATCCTTTAAAGTATTTGTTTCGCATACAAGAAAAGCTGAAATCCATTGTATACGTATATACTCAGCTTGAAAACGTGTGCACTTATCATTCTGTGAATAAAATCCCATGAACTTTGCACAACTGGGATCTGTTTATGCAGATGTGCGCTCATCTGTTTTCAATGCAGATAACCTCGCGTCACTTCCCTCTGATTAAACTATGACAGGTCCTTTACTGCAAAAAGACTGTCACTGCGACTACAGAAGTAATGAAACTACAAAAAAGATTTTCATTAGTTTCACGTTATATTGTTGACTCAGAAAATATGCGAATGAGCAAATGCCCAGTAGTTTGAATCACGCAAATCTGAGAAAAAGAAAAAAAAAAAAGTCAGAATAAATAAATTTTTCATTTCATTTTTTATTCAGTGGCGGAAATGGGCTTCCATTTCAGTGCAGACTAACAGATTAATAGAGAAATACTATTATTTCTAATAATAGCTAATCACTGAATCTGCAGTTCTTTCACTGCTATTCTTGTTGAAATAAAAAATCTAATAGTTTTGTATCACTGCAATGATAAAAACACATTTTTCTGTCAAATTAAATTACAAATAAATTATATATAGATATACACACACACACACACACACACATAATAAATATACCAAAAGGTGGCAGCCCTGGTAATTAGACATATTAGTCAGTGCCAATGAACTAGAGACATCAAAAAGGTCCTGACCTAAATAACAGTTGCATGATGCATGATATAAAAAAAGATGCTAATAACAAATGACAAAATCTTCTCTCAAACTGACCTAACAATGGTTATAGTAGAACCTTAATTGCAATTAACAAAACAAAACACAACACTCATATCTGATCACATTTAACTTACTTGAAAGCCTCACTTGTAGCCAAGCTGTCCACTGAGCTTTGATCTAGAGTTGGTCTTTTTCATTCACTTCCTTCATAAGTTCCTTCTGTAACACCATGTAAAGAGGAAATTGGGTTTCGTATGCATCTCTCTCTCTCTCTCTCTGTATGTGTGTGTATGTCAGTGTATAATTCAAAGAATCACAGGTGGTCGGGGGTGATGTGGTAGGGTAATTTTGTGGTGACACAATAGACACTGAATGCACGTTATGAAATACACAAACATTTGCAGAACTACACTATGAGCCGTAATAATATTTTTAGGTTTTACTTTTTAGTCATTTGCAAGTCAAAATTGTTTGGTTTCTATTTTGTTTTCCACAACTTGAAGCAAAATTCAGGCTGTGTGTTGTGTTACTTTTAAACTATATTTTAAAAAGCAAAACTGTTGGATGAGATTGTTTTTTGAGAAAACTGTGGTTTATGTTGTGCTATTACGAGTTTAATTTCCAAAGTGAATGAATGATTTACTCTGAGTCATTTGTTTAGTTGATGCCTGTGCAACACTCATGTTCTCACCATGCAAATAGCTTGCTGTAGCTGTGGGCCATCCTGAATAATTAGCTAGTGTCAATATCTCAGCCTAACAAAGAACCCTTCACCGAATAATGCTCAGTAAAATGGTAAGAACCCACAAAGTTCCTGTCACTTGTGAGACTATCCTTGAAGCTAAATAAGGTTATATAACCGCTGATGTCGATTTGCAGATTTTCTGCCATCTAGTGGAGTCTCGATGAGATGACATTCTTTGAACTGCTTTACAACAGGCTGGAGTAATATTACTATCAGTAACAGTAAAATGAAGCTAGGATTAATGTATCCACTTTATTTTAAGTCTCAACTGCCTTTTTTGAGTCTCAAGGTCAAGGTCAATATTACCCTGCAATTTGTTTCACAGCCAGCAGTAAACCATACAATAACAAACTAGCACCCATCACCTTAACTGCATCCAAAATTTGCACCCACAACTCTGCTAATTAAATGTGTTAAAATGAAAATGAAAAACCAGCATATGCTGCTTCAAATGCAAACTAATAGATTTATGTATTACCTCTCTGAAGTGGCAATCGCGAATCCTTGCCAGTAGGTGTCAGTATGAAACATTGAGACCAATGGTGCTATCGAGACAAATAACAAAAAAGTGCCAGTTGTGTGTAAATAAATGCTTTTTCTGAGGCTGTGTATGATATTCTCGGAGTTGGTACTTCTTAAAAATGTCTGTCTAGTATGAATGTAAACTGGATGTACTACATTCCTCATGCTGTTGTCACGTGACTTATCTACAGTATGACTTCACAGCCATTCATTCCATTCCATTGGATAGGGGTGAATGAAACTGCACATTTTGGTATCAGTCCAATACCAAATACAGGGCCAGTTTCACCAAGAAAAGTTTTATGTTGAGCATTTTATTTCCCATAGAAAAGAGAAAAAAAAGAGAGAGAGAAATGCCAGTTTATGGCGGGGGCCCTCTATAGTGGACAAAGGTTTGCTATAGTTTGATTGGATCTTAAGCAAATTGTCCAATGGCATCAGATAAAGATGCCAGGACAATGGCTAGATACCTCTTCAAGGCCATGTCTGGACTTGTGTGTTCATAACATTGCCGAATTGGTTTGGTAAGTGGGAAATGCACCGTTAAAGTAGTGGCACTACTTTTCTAACTTGTGTATGGACTATGCAAAAAAGTTCCACAGGAGGAAAGAAGGGTGAGCTGCACCCGCACTAATGGAATCAGCCAAGCACAGCATGGAAATGGAGAAGCGCCAGACTGAAATCTCCTCCCCATCAGGAAGGGATAAAGGTACCCTTACAAAGACACTCCTTGCTGTGAGTCTCCGGACTGTAAGAAAAGAGACAGTAACAGACACATTTGCTCTCCTCCAGAGAGACAGTAACAGATCAAGTACTGAGTCCAGTGAGGGAAGAGGTAATGACAGCTACAAAGTTCTATACCTCTGTCCCATGAGGGACAAGTCAAGTCAACAGTCCTGAGTATCCAATTTTGAGGCCGAAACAGATATGACTACATTCTAAACCTCCAGCCTGTGAGGAAGAAGATCATCTACATTCAGATTTTATTCAGTCTTTGTCCAGTGAGACAGCAACAAATGCAGCATGTCCTGAGTCTCCGTCTCAGAGAGACAAAGCGGATCATCCAAGTCTAAGACTCTATCCCAGAGAGGCAGAAGACACACAGACATCTGCAACAAGGTTAAGCTGGAGAGCAAATCACAGGGAATGTTCTCGCAGGTCAGAGCATTTCACTTTTCTACTAAAGAGTAAGAGATGCCATTATAAACAATTTAATACATTAAAATGCATGTATAGTGCAAGAATAAACACCTGCAGCAGCGAAAATATACAAAAGAAGAGCGTCTTGGTTAAAATAAGATATAGTTTTATTATTATATAGGTTAAATACATTACAAACAAAGGTATATAAACCGCAAGCTCGATTGTTCAAAGGCTTCGGATGGCAAGGTAGCCGGCACCGGAGAAACTGTCGCTCGGATCCAGCATCTGCCTTTCTCCAGTCTGCTTCCATTATATATAGACTTCAAGTGCATTCCAAAATCCAAAAAAATATTCCAAAGAAGCTCAATATAAGAAACACCCGTTTTGTTTCTTTCTCCTCTTCTCTCAAATTTCTCCTAAGTTGTCTCCTTTCCATGTGTTCGGAACACAGCACTCAGCGGTAACTCTATTCTTCTTAAAAGCTCTAGCTAATACATTTTCCATATCTGGCTGTCCTTCTGTTAATGTACTTCAATACATATGTCATGCTTAGAATCTCTCTTAATAAACTGCTACAGTATATGGTTTATAATGCTGTGTGTGCTCTCTTTTCTACCATTCAATAAAATGAACACAATACTATGTGTGGTGTACTTCTTAATAAATGAGCACAATACTGTATAGTGTTTTAAACCCTTATCTAATAAACACGTACAACACTCAGTGTGGTCTTTTCCTTCATGAATCACCATCTACAACACTTGTGGTTATAATACTGAGTCGGTACAAAAACAGAAAAGGCAAATTTACAGAAAATAGGTAAACTGCTTTCCATCTACCAAAACAATATATATAATCTAATTTAAATGCAAAGCTTAAAAGTAATTGTCAATTAATTATAATAATCAACTCAATACATTATATTAATTACTACTATTAATATAATAACAAGCTACAAAAATAAGCAATTTTGTCTCTCAAATTATTAGACTGTAAATTGCTTTAATCTGGAGGAAGAGATATTGGTGAGTGGCTTCGTTGCATTAGATTTTTGTCTGACAGCTGATCTAGTCCAGTTTGGGTTTACAATCTCTAATGCAGAATAATACCTGCTCTGGAGCAGAGTTGTTCAGGAGTTGTTACCATAGCAGCGAAACCCTCTAAGAGCCAACCCATCTTCTTGAGCCTGAAAACTCACGTTTTCTCAAACTAAACACAATATTACCTGGCTAAAAACCCAAATTGGCTTTGTGCTACAGGCCACAGGTCAGACATCTTACAAAATAGTAAAACCAACATGCCAAAGAATTGTGATAGAATCATAAATTGTGGCAAGTGGCACAGAAGCTAATGTCAATGAATGTCTCCAGGTTATGAATAGAACCATGGTTACTTTAGGGAATGAGACACTGCATCATAATGCTTTGGGCTTTGGGAACGTCTTCTGTGTGACCACACTGTGAATCCGCTATTGCATCTGTCCAATGGAAGGGTATGACGTCATGGGCAGGTGATGTCAGAGACCAGGAAGCTTTAAAAGCTCGCGAGGTAAGACCGGCATCAGCCTCATGTCATGAGGAACTGCGCTGTCAGGGATGCTGGAGGTATGGCAATGAGACGCAGCATCTCGTCCCCTAAAGGAACCATGGAGACATTCCTTATCAGGAACTTCGAGCTGCACCATAACACTTTGGGAACGAGATGCCCACGCCACATGAGTTTCAAGTCCCTCATATAGCTAATTTTTTTGTGAAAGACAGTGCAATAGCGAATTCACAGCATTATTAATCCCAAAGCATTATGACGCAGCTCAAAGTTCCCGAAAAGGAACTCCTCCACATACTTTTCCAGTCTGCCTGTTCCCTATAATAAGTTTATTGCTCATTGCTTTGGTCTGGTTGTCATCTGTCATGCATGGTTGCAGAGAGCACACAATGAAGAATAATTTTAGGTTCAAATCTCTAAAATAATCCGCACAAAGGCAATCGAAAGAAGGTTGGCAAACAAAACACAGCCATAACATATGTCGTAACTGATGTCTACATTGACTTAACTGGACCAAAGTGAAGTGAAAACACAGCAATTTAAATACTATGGCAAACAAGGGTAATAATGACACACAGCTTGATAAAATAAAGAAATCAAATCAGTGACTATGGTGACAAATGACTAACTAAGACAAGAATACAACAGTGAGAACATTTAAAACTGAACATAACATGCATTTCATGTTTCATCTTCACTGGATCTTTGGAAATCTCTCTTCCTGAGCTGATCTCTAAAGGCCTTGCAGAAGATGAAGTATATTAAAGGATCGAAACAGACATTTAGCACTGAAAGAAGGATGGTCAGCTCCTTCAGGGTGTTGAATGTACAGTTACTGCTAAACATGTAAGGCAGTCTCACCAAGTGATAAGGTACAAAGCACACACAGAAAACTACCACCAGAACTAGCATGTTGCGCTTAGACTTGTTATACTTATGGCTGCTGGATACAGTCTGTGTTGAGAGTTGGGCTTGTCGGATCTTTTGCAGAGTCTTCCAATAAAGAAAAATCAGGGACATTAGCACAAACGCAAAGACGGCAAAGGACACACAGTGGATTAATTTGTAGACCATGCTGAGCTTGTAACTGAACTGGGACTCACAGCTTCGTTTCTGATCATGATCCAAGGAAGTGTGAATAAAGAGGATTAAGTAGACAGAAGACATGCCTAACAAGGAAATCCAAATTGCTAAGGAAATGTAGCGGGCGGTGCGAACAGTCTGTAGAGAATGAGTCTCCAATGACCGGACAATCTTCAGATACCTGAAATGAAAAAAGGCATTCAGAATGCTGATAAAAAAAATAATAATAATAATAAAATAAACAAATGAATAAAAATACATTAAAGTGTAAAATTAACTTACAGTGTGTATACACATATTTCAATTGAGGCTTGGAAAAATTTAACTGAGGTGACATTTCAACAAAATGTTATTCCATTGCTTCATGCACATTTTGCCACCCTTTCAAACTAACGTACTTCAAAATGTACTTCACGAGTTCGTACTTACAGGTAATTAATATAATGCAAAACATGTTTGGCGTGCTGTCCGACGAGAGGGCTCAGAGCTCGACTGACTTCCAAGCCCTAGGGTTATTAACCCTACTGGGTGCGAGGAGCAAACAGTTTGCAGTCCGGCCCGAACCCTGTATGCTCCCCCAGGAGAAAATATGAACTAATTGTGGAGGAGGGGTGGAGGAGGGATGCTAAAAATGATATGCTGAGGCAAGGGGGCTTGAGCTTTTTATAGGGAGCATATCTTGCTCTGATAGGATGATGAGATGATAGAATAATTAGGCAGATGAGGAGAAAGCTGTGGTTAATTACCTGTGCATGCTCCTCCCGAAATTTGTTTGCAAACATCATTTCATGAGTTACGTACTTACTGGTAAATAATATAATGCGAAGTGTGTTTGACATGCTGTCTGGGGAGAGGGCTCAGGGCTCGACGGACGTCCGAGCGCTAGGGTTATCAACCCTACTGGGTGCGAGGAGCAAACGGTTCACTGTGCACTATGGGAGTGGACAACTTGTGCATCACCAACACCTTCTTCCCCACCAAGCCCCATCATAGAGTGTCTTGGAGACACCCTAGATCCAAACACTGGCACCAGCTTGACCTCATCGTTACTCGGAGACCCATGCTCAAGCACGTGCTTGTCACTCGCGCATACCACAGTGCTGACTGCGACACGGACCATTCTCTGGTCAGCAGTAAGGTGCGCTTCCAACCTAGATGAACTCATCGCTTGAAACAGAAGAGCCTGACACAGCCATCAGAAATACCATGCCTCTGCCCGCCATAGAGGAGCTTGACTCGCCACCCACCACTGAGGAACTTGGGAAGGCTATCGATTCACTTGCCTGTGGGAAAGCACCAGGCAGTGATGGAATTCCAACAGAGATCAACAAGGCAGGAAAGGTGAGCTCTCTTCTCGGCCACCTCCACAACGTCCTGCTCAAATGGTGGGAAGGCGGTATCATACTCCAGGAGATGCGAGACGCTAAGATTGTCACGCTCTATAAGAACAAGGGTGATCATAGCGACTGCAATAATTATCGTGGGATCTCCCTCCTCAGTGTTGTGGGGAAGACTTTTGCACGTGTCATCCTTAACCGCCTACAACTGCTTGCCGACATCATTTCATGAGAACGTGGTGGGTACAGTCCAGTCCAGTACAGTCCATGTTCTTCAGGATTTTCCTCCACACTAGGAGTGATGGGAACCTCTTCAACTTCACCTGCCTCAGAGCAAAGACTAAGGTTCGCAGGGTGCTTATACGGGAGATGCTGTTTGCAGATGATGCTGCTCTTGCTGCACACACTGAGGGTGCCCTCCAGCAACTCACTTGCTTTGCAGATGCATGCACAGAGTTTGGCCTTGCCATCAGCCTCAAGAAAACCAACATATTGGCTCAAGATGTCAGCATCACTCCTGTAATCACTATCGGCGATCACACCTTGGAGGTAGTGGAAAATTTTACCTACCTTGGCTCCACCATCTGCAGCAACCTATCCCTGGATACCGAGCTAAATATAAGGATAGGCAAAGCAGCAACCGCTATGGCTCGGCTAGCAAAGAGGGTTTGGGAAAATACTTTGCTGACACTCAAGACAAAACTGAAGGTGTACCAAGCATGTGTCCTGAGCACCCTCCTCTATGGCAGTGAAGCTTGGACTTTATATTCTCGTCAAGAGCAAAGACTGAATGCCTTTCATATGTGCTGCCTCAGACGACTCCTGAGCATCACCTCACAAAAGGATCATATCACAAACAGAGCCATTCTGTCTCAGGCAGATATGCCAAGCATGTTCACCATCCTCACGCAGAGGCGACTGCGCTGGCTTGGCCACCTGTGCAGGATGGACGATGGTCGCATTCCAAAGGACGTTCTGTATGGGGAGTTTGCCACAGGAACACGACAAACTGGACGGCCAATCCTGACGCTTGCAAGCGAGACCTGAAAGCATGTAGCATCTGCCCAGCTGATCTGGAGACAGTGACATCAGACCGCGAGAATTGGTGATCCACCGTCAAGACTGGTTTGCTTCTAGCCGAAGGAAAAAGAGCAATGAAGTGGGAGGAAAAAAGGACTCACCAGCAACAAAGTGCTCAGCCTGCACCCACTGACTCCATAACTGCTTACAACTGCAGCAAGTGCCAGCGGTGCTGACGCTCCCGTATTGGACTCTACAGTCATAGCAGAGTCTGCAACCAAACGGAAGCAGATCCAAATGGAAGGATTTGAACATCTTCCAGGTGGTAAGGTAAGATTGTAAGGTTCTTGGGGGGACTGCCTGGAGGACTGAGTTGAGTGAGGCTTCAAGGAGAGGTCTTAGGAGATGATTCATGGGAATATTAATTGTGAATAAGGAGGAACCGGAGTTGGCTGCCTCTCAGCATCTGAGGCCAGTATCGTGTATTTCTGAAATGGAAAACGAGAGAGAGAGTCAGCAATTTGGTTTGAAGCGAACCAGCGATTACTGTAGAACCCACCAAAAACGTCTGTAAAAAGTTGAATGTTGTTGTCTTTCAATCATTCAAACACCTGGCATGAACAAGCACTGAAAGAAAGAGAAATAAGAACACAAACTACAACTTTCTTTAGCCACATCCTTAGACATATGCTACATGAACTCTCTCAAGATCTGATTACATAACCCTACAAACAGCATTACCAGTATCATTTACAGTATTACTTACCAGATTGACTTTATTTCTGACACATGTCTACAGAAGATCTTATTGAGACTTAGGTTTAGATGTTGATTTCTTATTGAAAATGTTTAGTTCAATATATTATGTTTTTTAATTTTTTTAAAATATTTTAATAAACCATATGGAAATAATAACATTGTTTTGTACTGTAAATGTAGGTGTTAACTTGAGTAACATACCTGTTTGCAGCAATGAAGTCCATGAAAAGAATACTTGCATACATGTTTATATAAAATGCTGTCGCTCCAAAGCTGCAGTAAATATTGCGTATTGTTATGGAATGAGTAGAATTGTGAGCAATGCGCAAAGGCAAACAAAGACAAAGGAAGAAGTCAGCTGCGGCCAGGTTCTTCATGTAGACAGTGACGCTGGACTGAACACGCTGATTGGAGCAGAAATACACCCGCATCGTGATGCAGTTCAGCACCAGACTGATGAGAAACACTAGTGAGTATGCAAATATGAATGCAGGGTGGGCTGAGATCTCTTTAGGTCCACAAGGAGCTTCAGTTATGTTGGTCATGTTTGGTTTAATTTTATCCATTGGGGAAGTGGTGAAGATGGTAGAAGATACTGTAAACTCCATCTAGATAAACAAGATAAACAGATAATAATTTCTCAGATTTTAATCATTACACAAAATAATTTAAAATTAAATAAGTAAATAATATACTTGTGTGTGTACACACACACACACACACAACTTGAGCGCTATTCTTCAAGTTTTAATGTGTTATGATGTTTGCTTATTTGTGGATAAAGCTTTTAAGAGTATGATAATTTATAACGCATTTATAATGAATACGATTCATCCACTTCAGTTACAATGTGTCACGTAGCGGGGCTGAGAGAGAACGAGGCAGACACGGAGGATTCAAAGGAATGAACATTTAATAAATGATAAACTCAAAATACAATAATAAAGCAAAAAGCTGTCGAGGCAGCGGGGAAAACACGCACACACATGGGCTACACGCAACGTTAACAGGACATGAATTGAACTGAAAGACATGGGTATATAAAGGGCAAAAAACTAAGGAACTAAAGTGAGGGCAGCTGAAAAACAGGTGAGACAAATGAACTAATCAGGGAGAAACCAAAAATACAAAGACAGCGGGGGGAGACAAGATCAGACAGACAGGAAAACACTGGGAACACGCCAACGGCGTGACACAATGGGTTATATTTTTGGTACTTGGCGATTTTGATATTTTCTCAACAGACATACTGAGTATAGAATGTGAACATTCTACCTATCCTACCAAAGTAATTTTTTTTTCAGTTGAAAGTATAGCTAGCTCACATTAGCTTCAATATTAGCTCACAGGAATACTCAGTGCCTAACCACAAAATGTGCAGATATGATATAGTCCATTATTAATGAAGTAATTTTGATATGGTGTTTATTGTGTGTTACATCTTACTCTTAATCACAAATACGTAAATATTATAATGTATTATAGATTATGGTTATTCATGAGATATTACACGTTTTTTTAAATAATCAAGCTGTAAGTTCATGTTAATGCTAATCAATTTTCTAATGTCCATCTCTAACATTTCTAATCTTTATGCAACAATTTGAACACTATTGAGCAACCACAAATATGAAACACGAATGTTTCATTTTTGCTTAGTATGATTAAATTGGATCATCGTAAGTCAATAACAAAGCAATTGGTTAATAAAATATTTGACTTGATCATATACGAAGCAGAGCAAAGTTGATTTTGTGCTTGCTAGATCTTATGTTTTTTTGTTTTTTTTTGTTTTTTTTTAAATGTTGTAAAATAAAAAATTATTGTCATGTGCTGTGTCCGTTGTGGTGTTGTGCATGTCGCGCCTCTCAGCAGGGCAGAGAGCGGAGGAGACAGATAGCTTCGATGCAAACTTTTAATGACAGGACCAGAACAAGAATACTAGATAAATGCTGACAGGGCAGTGACAGTTACTCACATCAGGGCAACGACGAGACTTCAACACGACATGAATTGAACTGAAAGACAGAGGTATTTAAACACATAGAACTGATGAACAAAAGTGAATGCAGGTGATCAAAACAGGTGACACAGATGAACTGATTAGGGTTGAACCAAAAACACACAGACAGGGGGGAGAACAGGACTAGACAGACACAGGATGTAACATTATGCCTGCCTACCAAAAAGGCTGCGCCGTGGGAACCTCACTGGGGAGGGAGAGGTGGGTGCTCTGGAGGCAGGACAGGGGAACATAGACTGCCTCCAGGGCGGATCAGGAGTCCTGGTAGGCCACACCAGACCGACAGTCTCTGGAGGTCCTGGGTCAGAGGCCTTGACTAATCACGGCGGACCGGGCACCAGCAATGGCAGCTCAACAACAGTCCAAATACAGACCCCTATCCCGCCCACTCTTTCCAGGAACATTTCTTGGGGAAGCTCCCCGGGGGGCACTCAGGAGGCGCAGAATCTGTAGGACGCCCAGGAGGGCGCTCAGGAGGTGCAGAATCTGGTGGGCATTCAGGAGATGCAGAATCTGGAGGCACAGGATCTGGAGGGCGCACTGGAGGCGCAGTCGACTCTGGAAAACTAGATGGCGCTGGTGGCGCCATTGGCTCTGGTGGATCGGTCCACAGAGGCAGATCTTCCTCAACCCTCAGCTCTAGTTCTGGCATCATGAATATAATTTCGGGCTCAGGCTTTAACAATTTATGCTCTGGATCTGTGAACTTGGACTCAGGTTCTGGCATCGTGAATTCAGGTGCTTGTTCTAGCACCCCTTTGGCTGGCAGGTGCTTTCTGGGCACCGGCACACTCAGCCGCGAAACCGAAACTGAAAGCGGTGTAGATGGAGGCGGAGATCCGGTCAACTGGAGCCGCGAATGCGGACCGAAGTCCGCGAAGATGTGCGCGTTCCCAGAATAGAATGCCATCCTCAATGTGATGTTGTGTTCTGTCATGTGCTGCGTCCATTGTGGTGTTAGGCATGCCGCGCCTCTCAGCAGGGCAGAGAGTGGAGGAGACAGACAGCTTCAAACTTTTAATGACAGGACCAGAACAAGAATACAAGATAAATGCTGACGGGGCAGCGACAGTTACTCACACATCAGGGTAATGACGAGATGTGGGGGGGGGGGGGGGGGAGGTAATGTAACATTCTATGTCTGTTTAGTTCTGCTTAAAGTCTCTGTTTTTGTATTCTTGTATTCTTCTTTTACTTTCATGTGTCAGTTTCAGTTTAGTGTTCCCCGTCTCAGTTCCTGTTTGCCCTTATATGGTCTTTCCTGTTTAGTTATGCGATTATGAGTTGATTCGTCTCCCCAGCTGCCCTCACTCATGTCATTTATTTATTATTATTTATTATTTATTTTCATTTATTAAATACTCATGTATTTGTGTATAAATCCCCTGTCTTTTTAGTTCTTTCTTTGTCAGTCAATGTGGATGTTGCCTGAGTGTTTGCACCTATTTTGGACTACCTGTGTCACCATTTGGAGGTTTGAATCTTTGCCTTGGTTATTATTATTAAAAAGACTTTAAGTTTAATTGAGCTCTCGTCTCCGGTGATCTTCTCTCCTCCACAAACACCGGCGTGACAATACAGTGTATATTGAAAGTAATAATAAAATACAAATTGAATGATTTATTTTCACAAAAAAATCTGTTGATCCATTAATGTTCAATACAACATATGCATTTTTTAAAAAGTAACTCAGATATTTCCTTCTAAATAAAATAAAAGAATCAATGTGCCACTTTATTAGTTACTTCAAAAAATAATCTGATCATGTAACTTTGATCACGTCAACACTGGTAATTGGCAACTCTTTTTTGGTGCCAGCCTGCCAGGTTTACATTGACTACGCTGATATAAACTCAGTCAGTTGTATCTTAGTTTGATCATATTTTCTGAATTTAATTGGTAATCTCTATCTTTTATTATTTATTTATTTATTTATTTTTTTTTTTGCATGTTTCTAGTACATTTTGTTGTTGACTTTGTACCTACTTGCTAATTTGCTGATTTTCTAGGTTCTAGCTGTCCTTGCTAACTGTTGCTGGTATTTCCTGCCCAGAGCTGTCGCTGGCAGCCACCTTTCTCAGTTTGTGCATTGCCAGTGCATGTGGTTTCACTATGCTTTCTACTTTTCAAACTCATACAGTGGTCTTGTGAAACTCTGTTATCTGTTGTATACCAAATTTACCAAAATCAGTGTAATAAACCATAAGGAACAGAGATAAAATACTCATACATGACTTAAAAAAAAAAAAAAAAAGGTTTGCTTATATGAGTATTTTTATACAATACACTATACCACACATTTTAACCCAATGAGCTTGAAGTATAAACTCCTAACTGCACACAGTAAGCAATAGAAAGTCACGCACAAACTAATCTAACCAAAGAAACTTCTGCTTAACACTCAACAGTATGAGTCAATAAAGAAGATATTTCAATATTTAATGGTGTCACTTTTATGACACTGGGCTCTAATTATTTTAGTTAATCAATATAGTCCAGTATAAATGAAATGGATTAAATATGGTGTTTATTGTGTAGTAATTAGATGCAAATATGACTTACTTGTAACAAAGCTAGTTACTGGCAGAGGTTGATCCTTTATTCACTTCAGTCTGTAGGCTCATGCGAGAAAAAAAAAGTGTTATGTTCTGAATGTCTGAGGATGGTATTTGCGAGATAGGAAATAGGTGGCAATGTTTGTGGTTACAGAGGTTGGTGTTGGTGTGGCGGAAACATCATTTTTATGTATTATTTTATTATTATTATTATTATAATAATTATTATTATTAGTTTTGTTTGTCTTATTAAATAGTGTAATTTTCTTCTTTATTTTCTTTAATTTTCTAATGATTTATTAAAATGCTTGAGTTTTTGAGATATAACAATATAACAGGATATGAGCTGAGAGATAACAGGAAATATTGTTGGGGTGTGTGTGTGTATGCTGGATAAGTGTGTAAGTCCAGAATAGATTGCATTAAATACTTACGTATGCATCTAGCTCCTATAAATCTAACAGTAATACACTTACAGCATATAGCATATTTATAGCATAATAATAATAATAATAATAATAATAATGCATACAATATAAAATAAAAACTACCCTGAAGAAGATTTGTCATTGCTTATATGCAAATTCAACTTTAACATTCTTGGTTGACGTCTGACCTGCATCTTGACTTGTTTGTGTGAACATCTTTTCATGCAGTTGTGGTTTTGTTGGTATTTGCAGGTTTCAGATGTCGCCAACTAATTGCCAAGTTTCTTTGTCCTTCTCTCTACATAGATGACTGAAACTCAGTATTCTTGGGCTTATTATTCATTAAAAATCTTAGTGCTACGAGTTGCTCCAAACATTTTAAGAAAATTCTTTAAAAAATTTTTTACGTAAAATTAAAGAAAAAAATCATAATAAAGGGGGAAAAAAAGTAATTCAGAAAACATCTTAACCCTAAAAAGAGGTCTTAAGGTCCACAATTGTTAAGAACGAGGACTTTTAAGAGGCTTAAGAGTTTTTTAGTAGTGGAGAATATGAACAAAACGTTCTTTGATGCCTGTATTTATAATATATTATAAGGGTATTTTTAAGACATTATAATGAATGCATACTGCATTATAACTTTATAATATGTTGGATCATCTCATGAATATTCATAAGAACAATTTTAATGTCTTACAATAGTTATACTTATTTGTGGTTATTGCTTTTAAGAGTATAATCATTTATAACACACAATGAACACAATCCATCCAATTACAATGGATTATATATTATATACTTGCCATTTTATTTATGTTACTTTAGTTACTTAGGTTAGTATTAGTTTAGCAGACAAATACCACTTATAAGTAATAATAATAACAATACTATTTTTCTGTAAAGTCTGTAAAGTACCTTACAACATCACAACACCTCACTCATGGTGAGTATTTAGGTGCTAAGAGTTATTTGAGTGTTTGCTGCGAGTATTGAATATTGAGGCTAATGTGAGCTAGCTAATGCTTTCAGCTTATAAAAATGCAATATTTATTATATAAGGCTAAGTCCTGCACACACTGGAATATCTTCAGTGTTTTTTGCTGTTCATACATTTTATAACTGAGCTGTTCATAATTTATATATTCAGAATTATAACAATACATTTAGATTTAATTATTACCTGTTTGGCATCTCATATTATATTCACTTGGTAAAATAACAATTCTGTCTAAATATTTCCGAATCGATCCCCCCCCCCCCCATAAGGCACATGTGTGCTCTAGACATGTGTTTTACTTTAAAGATGCTTAGGAAAAAATAAATAAATCCATAACTATTGTCTGTAAACATACGGATACTTAAAGAACACTATAAGAAATAACTTTAATAAGTAGCCTGCTTGATTTAAAATTAATATGAAAACATAGCCATGTGCAGTAATATTGAAAACTGAAAATGTGATAGAAGGGAAGACACACAGTTGTACACAAGACTGTAACTTGCAAATTGGCACTTTCTCACCATTTTCTCACCTTTTTTAATAAAGGTACTTGTCCTCTAGCAATTGCAAAATGATAGACAAGAATATCACAAAGCACAATAGCAGAAAACATCTAGTCCTCATTCACGTACAGTTAAGCATTTCCTTGAATTTAAGTTAAACTGTGCTCTGAAGGTCTTGCAAAAGAAAAAGTACATGAGTGGATCCAAGCAGGCATTTAGTGCTGCGAGGACGATGGTGAGCTCTGTCAGGATGTAGAATGGCTGGGCTACTGTACAATCAAGCAGCAGGGGTTTTATGAATACGTACGGTAATTTCACCAGGTGATAGGGAACAAAGCACACACAGAAAATGACCACTAGCACTAACATGTTGTGCTTAGACCTTTTGAATGTTTGGCTTCTGAAACTGACTTGTGAAGAGAACTGAACGTCTCTGAGCTTTTGATGAGACTTCCAGTACAGCAGAATCAGAGAGATCAGGACAACAACGAAGCCCACAAAGGTCGAACACTGGATTATTTTGTAGGTCATACTGAGCTCGGTACTCTGCCGGGATTCACAGGTAAATGCGTCAGGCATTTGACCCCAGAAGTTCTGTAGAAAGAGGGTCAGGTAGACTGAAGCCATGGCTAACAAGGAGAGCCAAGTTGCTGCAGAAATGTAGTAGGCAGTACGGACTGTCTGCAGAACATGAGCCTCCACTGGCTGTGTAATTTTCAGGTACCTGAAAAACAAAACAAAAAAAAAAACATCACATCAGCAACTTGACACTTGACACATGATGGCCAATTAACACATCTGTTTTGTATTCAAACGTAATATAAAATCATGTGTACAAATGGTATGCTGATTAAAGAAATCACAAGAAAACGACAGTCTGTCACAACAGACAATTCTGTTTCAAGCTTGTATATGGCCATTATTTAACAATTGTGCACCCAAAAAAGCATAAACCATTTTGCACTTGACACGGCTGTAGTAATCAGTGTTGGGGAAAGTTACTTTTAAAAGTAATGCATTACAATATTGTGTTACTCCCTAAAAAAAGTAACTAATTACATTACTTAGTTACTTTTTATGGAAAGTAATGCGATATATTACTTTTGCGTTTTTGCTTTTTAAATATGGGCAGAGCTTGAGTGTTTGTTTTTAATATAAGAAGTTCTATTCATAGCAAGTGTAAAAGCACACCAAAAAGTGTCAAGAATAAACCTCAGACTTAAAGAAAAAGTAAATTCACATCTGTAAAGTAAAATACAGAAGAAAGTTCAATAGTCTTCAGCAAAAAAACCCAAAAAACAAAAAAAAAAACCAATGAAGCACAATAGTTAGTTTTTTTAAGTCATTTTTGCTTCTAAGTATGGTTGAACTGGATCATCAAAGGTCAGCAGCAAAGACATTGGTTAATAAAATTAGATTAGATACATTTGTGTAA
>JAUCMS010031693.1:0-16950 GCA_032357445.1 Enteromius radiatus
AGTTGATTGACAGCAGCGTGTCACACAGACTGAACTGGTGTCTTACCTCAGACCCGCCCTGAGTGAGCTGTCATCAGTCCGAGATGCATTAATGAACATAGCAGTAGTCATTTACCCCCGACATCTGACTGAGTGACTGAAGACACAGAGGATTAATGGTACGTTTGGTTCTGAAGGGAAACGCACCCTTGATCAACCAAAATGCGTTTATGTTCGCGGGAATCACTCATGATCCAGCCTCGCCTACAGAAGCAGTCAGTATAATGTATTTTAATGAATCTTTGCAAATCGCCTTTCCTAATAATGCGCTAATTAGCAAGTTTCACTATGAATATAGCTAAAAAAAGATCCTCAGCCAGTGCCTTGGAAAAGAGGGGCGGGGTCAGTGGAGCTCGTGAAGATTTAAAGGGGAAGTACACAGAACAGAGTGATTTCTAAAGAGCTGTTTTTGACAGTAAAATTGGCGAAAATTGAGAATTTTTAAAACAAACTATATTACAAACTTTTCATTAAGACCCTAAAGAATCATATTAGCTTGTGGAAAATTGGCTTTGTATGAAGTACTTTGGAATACCAGGTAAATGGTATATGGCTGGGATTCCCAAACTTATTTTTTTTAAGTAGCTGTACTCTCTTTTGATGTTAAATATTTACATAAAGTACCGTTGAGAATTCGTCTTTGACTTCAATAATTTAATGACACATTTGCATGTTCATGAATCTTTAATGCCAGTTAATGGCACACACATGCATGTATACATTTCAGAAAAATGTTATGTTTATATTTTAAATATATTTATTTATAATATAAATTACATAAATATAAATATGGACATGTAAATATTTTACAAATATATCATGTATGTGTGTGTATTTATATATACTTAATAAATACACACATTTATACACACAACGTTTATTTTGTATGTGATTAATTGCTTTACAGCACTAATATGAACACCAAAATGTAACAAATTTGGTAATTTTCTATTATTTGTATTATTTATTTTTTCCAAGAGTGTAAGAAAGACCAAATCATTGAACAGTAATGAGAGAAAAAAGTTCACATAATGAAGAATTATTTATATTTCTATGCAATTTAGCACCATTGTCACTCTAATCTTGCACCTTGAGGGCTCAAAATTTAAACAAAAAAATGGCACAAAAAAAAAAGGTAAAAAAAAATTAAAAAAGTAAAAAAAAAAAAAATATATATATATATATATATATATATATATTTTTTTTTTTTTTTTTTCTCAACAATTTTTGGGGGTCCAGTGCTGTAAAAAACTAAAAATTTATTATGACAGTAATTTAATTTTGCAAACAACATGTTGTAATATTACATTCATATGCATTTGTGGTAACACTTTAGTTTAAGGATCAATTCTTGCCATTAACTAGTTGTTTATAAGCATATTAGTAGAATAATACTAGCATATTGGTAGCTTATAATACTTCTACAAAAGCACAAATTAATGTCTGCGTTAGTATATTTTAGATCCCATAACCTGACCCCAAACTAAACAACTAGCCTACCTTACTCATTATTAATAAGCAGCAAATAAGGAGTTTATCGAAGCAAATTTTGTAGTAAGTAATTAGTTAATAATTACAATAATAAGGGGACTCCTTTTATTGCCTCACACTGTATGAATAGGGCTTTATACATGACAATATATCATTGCCTTTAGGATTTCAGAAGTGTGTCTCTTGCGAGGGGATGATTATATTTAGGGGTCTGCAAAACCTCACTTTAAACTAAATGAGCAACCTGCTAAAGACCAGAATATTATAGATAGATATATTTTCAACCAAGGGCAACATCCTATCAACCACCCAGAAACATTAGCAAAGCCACAAGCTGGCAGCCAGCCACGACATTCTAGCACAAATTAAAAAAAGGCAATGTAAAAACTAGTTTATATTATTGAACTCGTTTGTTATCGATTACAATCACCCTCGTCACAGTAAGCCATGCGATAACTGTTCTGTAAGATATCACATATCAGTGTCAAATGGTGTTTAAGATTCAGTCAGCTTTGATTTCCTTTGTTTGCTGAGATCTTTTCCAGTGCTTGACTGCAGGAGATTGTTTTTAATTGTGCCACTGCCAAGAGCTTTACAGTGTTTTCCTCTGCAGCTGAGCTCAGTAGAAAAACCCTGTATGATGTTATCTGTGTCTCTCTCTTTCTCAAACTCCCACGCACTGAACAAGTCGCAGTTCCCGCTATAAATCAACGGCTCAAACGCCGTTTTCCTTCAATAATCTCGACGTCTTAAATCACTAATGCAAATGTCTTTAAAACATGGGCCTCATTTGCATATAGATGGAGCGATCTGTTTCTTTTTTTTCTTCCAAGATGTCGATATTCTTTCTCTCACGCGCCTGCCTCCTTTTGCCTCAGTTTACCTTTAATTATGCATGTAATTAAAAGCCCAGTAGTGTAGTTTGGGAACGGCGTTTCCTGGTGAACAGCTTGAGTTTAAACGATACCTATGATTATTATTGGGTTACAGAAGGAAATATAAATAAACGAGTTAAGACTGACCCCTACTGGTTTAAAATATTTTTATAAAACCCTATTGAATTATCATCTGATTGCATGAAAAATCTAGGTTTATTTTGTCTTGTTCCATTGGCAGATTTCCCCCACTTGGTTTAAGCACACTACACACCACACTACATTTTCTTTTTCTATTTTAATGTTTTTGTAACTCCATATATGATTGTCTCTGTGTTTTATGTGAATAGGTGATGATCTGATGCGCTGCGTGGACCTTTACAATCAGGCTCAGTCAAAGTGGTTTGAGGAGATGGTCACCACAAGCCTGGTAATTATTTCAGTTATTTTATTACAAATTATTTTCTACTACCTCTAGTTTCCTTAATTTCTAATGTTTCTAATTTCTGAATTCTCTTAATGATTGTACTTTATGAGGTTCGTTTTTGCTAAATATATTATCCATAATAGCCCTTCTATTATTATTTTTATTATTTACCTTTTGATCATGATAAAACTATAATCTACCTTTAAAAAAAGTAGCAGCAACCTCAATACTGAAAAAAAAACATTAATGTAGCTACTAAAGTACTTTAGTTAATAAATAAATAAACTATTATTTAGCAGTAAATAAACTTGGAGAATTTACATTTTTTAATAAATAGTAACTGTAGCAATCCAGGTCTAAGATGATTCATCACAGATATTGATTTAAATAAAAAAATGCTTTGAATAGACAATGAACTACAAATTCCATAAAGCACTGTAAATGGCATGATACACTGATCATTAAAAAACTACTGGCTGACAGTCGTTTATTATAAGTATAAAACCATATATATTAAGGTTTTGATTTACAGTATTGATGCACAGGTTTCTGCTAACATCCTCTTTTCTGATTGGTGGAGGATTGTGGGTAGTGTAGTTCTTTAAATGGAATTTAGAAACATAATGCAGTATTCTTAAATACAATAAAATAAAATATTGTGGCTTCTGTATCATATACCACTGCTTTGAAAGGTTTATACTTTATTATGAACAATGAATTTCACCAGTAATACGCAGGCTGATCTCAGGTGTGTGATTGTCTGTGTTTGCGCTCTGAAGGAGTTGGAGAGGTTGGAGGTGGAGCGGGTGGAGACGATACAGCAGCTTCTGCGTCAGTACACCACACTGCGGCATGAGACGGACATGTTCAACCAAAGTGTGAGTAACAGCAGTGTGTTCTTCTGGGAAGCACACCCGACCGAACACAGCTTCATAACCCAACCTCGCTTCATATTCAGATATTATCAGCAGCTATCTATGCTGCATTAGAATTTCATTTATGCGTTTTTCAAATTATCTTTCATACGATCAGAGAATCTCATTACATGAGCTTTATCGTGAGCTCTGTTCTCAGTGCAAATAAATGCTGCACAAGCTTTTCTCACAAATCAGTTCGGTTTTTCTTAGACATTTGTGCTCAGGAACTGAATCAGCTGCTGTTTTTGGTGATTTTAATGTATGTATGAAATCAGTTCACACAGATGTCCTAGCAGAGGAAACGCAGGTGTGGAGAATCACTTTAACTACTAACGTCATCCACTAACATCTGACATCCAGATGCTTCTCCACCTTAGGTTGGATCCACATCAATCTGTCCACATAAATTAGTTTCGACCTTTCAGCCACACTGAAGACGTTCTTCCAAATAGATACATTTGTGTAAATTTCTTGGTATTTACTATAAATTTAATCGTGTCCTTGTGCAGTAGGTTTTAATATGTTGTTATATTAAGCAAAGACGTTCGTGAACTTGTATGGGTCTGAATAAATTTTTCGATAAGAGATACAAAGTAAAAAAATCAAATAAATAAAAAAGGTTTTATACAAGCAAACTCTGCAAAGAAACTCTCGTAAATTCAAATGCCTCAGTTTCTCTGTATTTGTGCTTGTAAAGATAATCTTCAGATAATGTGTGGATTTCGGTTACATAATGATTTGCTGAATCAGAAGTTAAAAGACACATTAGGAATCCGCACAGCTCGTGTTTCAGGGCAAACAGAGAGTAAACACCTGCTCCAGAGCCCTCGGGGTGTGCTAGTCAAAGCTGCTGTCTTCACAGGAGACTGGCTGCCAGCGCTCGCAACTTCACAGAGTAACACTCACCATAAGTCTGAGTGTGTTTAACAGATGGATCTCAAACAGGAGCTCAGCCTTAATGGACATGTCTCCTGTGACACTTAATGAAGCGGACAAAATTTACTTTTTAAAGACAGAAATAATACATGGCTTTATATATGCTTTATTTATGTCATAGTGTCACGGTAACACTTTAGAATAATGGGTCGTTGTTCGGAATTAGGAAGTGATCTTGACAAGCTCATGAATTAATTAGTGCACAATTGTGAACTTTATGTTACTTTATGTATCCAAAATGGTGAAATAACACTAATGCCTCACAAAAATGTTGTCACGCTAAGGTACTGCACAGACTCCAGAGATAGAATTCAAAGGAAAGTATTTATTAAATTTCACAGGTTCGGAGCAAACACAGAAACAGAAGAGGTGCTGAACAATGTAGAACACAAAAGGCTCCGTAGGAGATATCTCACAGATAAGTAGTACGTTGCAGGTGAGTAACAGAGGCAGGTAACTTTAACTTAAAGTCTTTTCAGCACAATAGAGTTCCAATCATGACTTAAGGAAAACATAAAAGATACTCAGTCTTTCCAAGGGGCAGATAGATCGCTCAGGGAACACAGGAGGATCAGGAGACAGGTAAGGATCTTGAGCCCAGCCAAAGCCTGAATGTTTGACTGGTGTATTTATGGTGCAGAGGTGATTGAGAGCAGGTGTTAGAAATCTGGTGATTGTGAACGTGTGATTGGTTGGGACTCTGGCGCGGTAGGTGCTGATCCTGGAACAGGTGCAGTTGTGACAACTATACAGCATGTGACAGATATAAAATGTCAAACAACTTTTTAATTTATGTTTATGTTATTACTCGGGGGTTAACATTTTTTCACTTTAAAATAATGATCTCTATCACTAGTAGTTCCTTAGTAACACGGTAGCTTTAAAGTGAAAAATAAAACTAACCCTTCACTAATTACTCCAGTGTTACTGTGTCAGCCTGCAGGAACTACTAGTGATCTGAACCATTATTTTAAAGTGAAAAACACTTAATTTAATAAGTTTTTTAACATATTTTATATCTGATGCATAATGTACAGTCATACAGATCACTATTTCTTCACACAAATGTATGACTGTACACTATGCATCAGATATAACATTTTACCACACACTGTAATCTGGAATATGTGTTTTTGTGTTTCACACGATATAAATGCAGTTGATGCCTTCATTAAAGACATGAATTGTTTTTGTCAAGAGAACATCATTATGTTAAAGAAAAGTCTTCCCCAGTCTAAAGCTAGATCTTCTGAAGCAAGAGACATACTGAACTGACAAACTAGAGCTCATTCCTAGTTAACTTTTTTAAATGAATAATTTTTAAAAGTAATTACTGAGTAGTTTTTCACTTTAAAATAATGGTCCAGATCACTAGTAGTTCCTGCAGGCTGACACAGTAACACTGTAGTAATTAGTTTTCACTTTAAAGCTAAACTGCTACTAAGGAACTACTGGTGATCGAGATCATTTTTTTAAAGTGAAAAACACCTTAACCCCTCGGTAATTACATAAACATAAATTGTTTGACATTTTATATCTGTCACATACTGTATAGTCATACATTTTTGTGAGGCAATAGTGATATTTCATCATTTTGGATACATGTTGAAGTGACATAAAACAGAGTTCACAATTAAATCATGAGCTTGTCAAGATCACTTCCTAATTATACATTTTTTAAAGTAATTTATCATTGTTATTATCATTTTATGTTTAAGTTTGAAGTTAACCGAGAACATCCATCCTTTGGTAAGAGTAGTAGTCACAGTTTTAACCTGTAGCTGAATTATTTGGGGGACGTTACTGTAGTGATCAGTTATTAATTGGTAATTCTTTATTAATTGGTCATAGTTCACAAATAGTTCTCAATGAGAATATTTTTATTTAATAATTATCAAGTATCTAATAAGGAACTACCTTTGGTCTTAATGTGCTAACTGCTTAGTTAATCTTACTTCTCTATTAGTTATTAGTATTAAGTTAAGTGTTAACGTAGAACTATCTATTACTTCCTGCATAGTTACTTGTGAACAACGGCCCATTATTCTAAAGTGTTACCCATTTTACTAATGTTTGTGGTAGCAAAAATCAACCTTTTCTGATTTGTCTCATTTCTCAGACGATGGAGCCGGTGGACCAGCTCCTGCAGAGCGTGGATCCTGCCAAAGACCGAGAGCTCTGGGTAAAGGAACACAAGACGGGCGATATGAGACCTGTGGACATGGACATCTAGACAAAACACACACACACACACACACACACACTATATCTACCTGCATGCCTGTCTACCTGAGTACTTCAACCTCTCAGCCAAAGCCATACAGGTATCACCCCTTGAAGCACTGCTTGTTTTGTGGATTTCCACTGAAAATATCAGATAATTACAAACTCAAAGCTTTATAGAAGATTTTCTTAACGTCTTGTGGAGCGAGTGGCAGGAAAGGACAGCAGACGCATTATGATACTGAGTAGCCATCCACATCCATATATAATCCTGCATGTCCTTTAAATAAGATGCTACTTAAGACTTCCCGGTTATGTCTGTTATACATTAACATGATTCAAGTAGTCAAGGCACCATTGATAGAGATCTGAACAAACACTGTACAGTATAACACCTCTTCGTTTATCTGCCGCAGTGGATGCCTGTTAAACAAATTTCATCCAATCAAATAGTTTTGTTTTTTAATCTTTTTGGTAAATAGCGTGAGTACAATGAACTACACAGCTAGTTTGCAGATATTTACAGTTGCCTGGACTAAAGTGAGTCAAACGTGTAAACGGAAAGCTTCAGGATGCCACATGGGTGTTTAAAAAAAAACATTAAAAAGTGATTAATTCTTACGGAGTTATAGGTTAAAGCATATTGTATTGTTCAATGTGTATTGTATTTAAAATGTTTTTTTTTGCAACGAGGAATGCAGTGGAAAGTTTTTAATGCTATTTTCACAAACTCCACACAAACTGCTGGCGAATCAACAGCCTTCCTTACGAGAAGAGGGGTCAGGTTGCATTGTTTAGGTATGGAATTGATATATTTTCATATTTTTGCAGATTTATTTTACAGAAAAGCATGTTTTGTCTTATTGTAGGACTAGTTGTACGTGGTTAATGGATGTGTAAGTTGAGTGGTGCTGGTTAATCCATTGATTGTGTTCATGGAAGACGTGTCAACTAGCCAGGACTCGATAGCAAAGTCATATAATTTTTCCCAGCTGAAGCCAAGAAATCCCCTTAAGCAGCCATTCACTCTGATGGCATCTAAATTTCTCCTGTGGGTTGATCTAAAGCAGTTCATGGACTGTTTTTGTATTGGTGAAATTATATGGTTCGGCTTTAGAATCCGGGTGTCAATCAAAGGTGGATCTTCTAATGATTTGTGTTATAATGTACACCTTTTAGTGCCTAAAGGTTAACTGCCTTGGAATGTTCACAATCTGTTGTGTTAAGTGTTTGTACATAATTGTAAATATGTGCGTGGCGTTTTTTTGGTCCGTATTTGTTGTCAGGCTCATCTCTCTGTAAGTCTTCGTCGTACTATGTTTTAAAAGATACGTAAACATTTGACCGATGGATGCCACCGTTTTCTGCTGAATGCACATTGTCACAGGCAGCTAAATATCATACTGTTCGAAGCGCACAGCTTGAATACTGGACGATAGATGAAACCTTGCAATTTTCAAACTTTATACGGTGAAATTTGATATATTTGTATAGCACAGGAAATCAAAGCACACTTTGGGAAATGAAAATATCTGTGCTTTCATTCTAATCCCTGCTAGATTTGTATTTATTTTTACTATCGATCAAGGAAATCATTAATGGTTAGAGTTAAATACATTGCCCAATGAAAACAAGCATGGAATTAGTGTACAAATCCAGGTATACATGATTTGGATCAGAAGCGCTCAGCTGAAAACATTGCAAAATACACATTAGCATGTCTGATCATGTGAAAGTCAATCTAAAATTCATAAGGAAAAATGCTGTACCGTGAAAGGTAATGCATTCAAGTTATAATTTACTTTATTATTTGGAAGTTACTAACAATCGCTCTCTTTTCGCCTAACATGGGGTATGACTGGTTTACATTTGCTGTTTAGCATGTAACGGGATTTACTGTATACTGCATTGCCCAAGCTATTCTAGAACTACATGTTGCAGAAGTTGTATTGAAACTTGATGTCAATGGTGTGCATTACGTGTATTCTGAAGAACCGTTCAGTTGAATGTCTGTGTTCCAAACTAGATATTTTATATATATAAATATATATATAATATTGTAAATGTTGATTTATTTGCTCTCAACTTAAAAGTCTTCATTGATAATATTCATTTCAGGTTTATGTTGAATTTGCCCAGGAAATGACTACATTGTCTATAATAATAATAATAAAAAAGCACTCTAATTGTTTATCACCATTGAGGTTTCGTCTTTTGAGCGGCATTAGTATTTATATGTAAACTGACTTTTAGGATGTCATATAGATGCTCAAAATTAATTTATTCTTAGCAGAAATGACCAGCATCAAAGTTATGAGGAGGGGAAAAAGCTAAAGCATATCATTGTTCAGTCTGCCACATACTACTTTATTTTATTTTATGCTATTGTAATGTGCCATCAGTTTTTTTTTTTCTTTGAAATAACTCAATTAAAACAGAAGTATGCATTTCCCTTGAAAAAACTCTCAAGCAGGGTGCTCAACCAAAAAAATAAAAATGATGTGATAGTCTATTAAATTTGTGTATTTTTGGAGCCCAGGTGTGCCAACTTTTTCATATAGCAGCTTTTATATAATACAACTTTTATTAATGTAACTTTTTCCACTATTTTCAAGGTTATTGCATTTCTAAGCCAATCACTTGAGCCCCCCCAAAAATTGGTCACTCAAAAAGTGTCTGCCAAAATAATAAAGTTTTTATACGTTGCTGAAAGCATGCTTTTTGCATGTAGAGTGTAACATAACTTTTGCAGATAACCAGCCAAACCCCTGCTTCAAAACTATGGCATGCTAAACCAAAAAAACACATTTCCATAAAAAGACTTCTTTTAAGTTATTTTAATGCAACACTTGCACTACTACAATTAACGAAACTCCTAAGTGGCCTAAGAGTCAAAAGCAGCCGTGCTGCAGAGCTGTTTTGTTGCTCACTGTCCCACTGCTGAAACCAGGCCATGCATTAGCCTGAGCCAAAGACGGCTTTAAGAAAAGAAAGAGGTAAGCCCCTGTGTTTCAGGCTTGTCCTTAGAGCTTTGGCCGTAAGCAGCGTCAACATGATAAAGATACACTTGGGGTGAGAGCCCTTTCTAGTATTCAAGTTTAGTAAGTCTAAACTTGCTTAGAGGCTCAAGACTGTTATCTGACTCTGAACTCAATCAGATAATTAAAGATCCAGATAAATATACATTTTTGCGGCAGCTTTGTTTTGTCTGATAATATTGTATCCAAATGTAGGTCAGTAACTTTCTGAATAAAAAGTGGTGGTTATATGATATTACCAATTACTTGCTCCTTTTTCTGGTTTGTTTTTTATTATGGTATTATGTTTATGGTATTTTTTTTTTCTTAGTTATTTGTTTTACCTAATTAAAATAAACCAATTGCTTTTTTTATTGAAATTACTTGGAATGCAAAATGAAAAACAAAATTATTGAAAAGTATTTTTTTTTCTTCATATAATTATATACAATATATTGAATTGACTGAAAAAAGAGCATGAACAACATATTGACATTGGTACTTATCTAATACATCAGGTTGCTAAATTATAATACAAATACACGGACAGAAACCACAGTCAGTCGTGACTGGCTTGTGCATTATTTTAACAGTACAACAGCACAGTACTATTTGATCTGAAATGGGCTGAAAACAAGTTTTAATATGGATAATTTGCATGGGTGGATTGATCAGTAATGACGTAGACTTGCACATTTAATATGTATTCCTAAATTTCCTCTAAAATTCTTATCACCATTTCTACACATTCTAAGAAACACATTACAAGAAATTTGTTCTTTACATTTTATCCAGTCACCTGCTAAAACGATGGTTTCAGAGTCTGATGAATGCATGTTGAGCGCTTAAACCACCTTAACCCTGAAGGGATCTAAAAGAGGAGAGCCACTGGACCCTGTGGATTTGTCTTACCCGACCTTCAGATCCTAAGAGGATTGAGCAGAGAGTTGGACTGTTAACACGAGCCTAATTCGATTGGACCTCTTATCGATTGGATTCTAAAAGCAATCGAAATAGCAGTGAGGCCCTTCAGGTAGAAGTGCTGATGGTTCACAACACAAGACTTGTATGTGTTACAAATAAAATCTACATTTGTCTGCTTCGTGGCTCTGACGTGTGTTTGGAGTGTCTTAACGTCTCCAGCATGTGGCCTGGAGAAGCAGTCTTGGTCATTTAGGGTTAGTGTCAAATAAATAGAAACCAGTCTCGGGAATATGGCCATTAATGCTTCTTCTCCTTGAGTTTCTCCTGAATCTTCTTTGGCTCGTCGAACTGTATCAACCTCAAGATGTCTTTGTTTTCCATGACACCCTGAATGAACTCACCCTCTCCGATTTTATCTGTAAAGAACGTTGTAAAGATGCATTGATTATTAGGGCACAGCATTGGTCTACAGCAGTGGTCCCAACACTGATCCTTGAGGCACCCCAACACTGCACATTTTGCATGTCTCATACGTTTCAGTTGAGTCTCTGCTAATAAGCTGATGACCTAAATCAGGTGTGTTTGTTTAAGGAAACATGCGGTGTTGGGGTGCCTCCTGGACCTGGGGTTGGGAGCCTCTGGTCTACGGCATTAGCACATTGTGTGATGAGTTCTTACCATCTTCTTTCTTTCCGAAAAAGTTCCAAATTTTGTCCGCTCTCTTTTCTGGCGTGTTCTCATCTTCCGTAAGGTTTTTCTGGTCTTCGGCGGGAATCATGTTGAATATTGACTGTTACCGGGGAAATGCAAAATATTACAATTCTGTAGTTTTTAACCTAACAACTAACAAATGATGTCATGCTCGAGTGATTGAGAGTTGTATTATCAGGTGGTGTAATCTATCCTGAGCTTCTTGAACCATCTGGTCATAACTGTTCGACTGCATACTGCAACTTACTACTAAATGCCACGAACAATGCAAACAAACCCATTTAATGAACTTAAGTCTTGCCACACTTTGCACACTCAACCGGTAGCAAACGCAAGATGCCAATTATGAACCAATTATGGGTAATACTCACCCGTACAATCTCCTGCACCTCATTTTTGCTGATGGTCCCATTACCGTCTACATCGTACAGAGCGAACGCCCATTCGAGTTTGCGCAGGGTCTTGCCTGACGAGGTAAGGTGCAGTGCCACAATGTACTCCTTAAAGTCCAAGGTGCCATCGGCATTAGTGTCAAAGCTGCGGAAGACATGCCGAGCATAAGCGGTAGGGTCGGCATCTGGAAAGAAACTGGCGTAGATGCCCTCGAACTGTTCCTTGGTGATGCGTCCGGTGGGACACTCTTTGAGGAAGGTGGCGTACCATGCACAGAGCTCTTCCTCGGTGTATTTAGTATTCAGCTTCAGGTCATCCAGAATCGCTTTGGACAAAGCGCCGCTCTTGGTGTTCCCCATATTCCCAAGCTGTACAAGTGGGTCAAAGGGGCAAATTTGCTGAGTCTCCTTCTGCTTTCACCCACCTGGTGCCTCCTTTCTTGTCTCACAATATATCTGCTTTCCGTTTCTTTCTCCAACCAAGACAATGGGACAGTGTTGTTTTGAGTGCTGTCACTGGCCCCTCTTTGGGCTTGGCTCCCCCTGACAACTCCTCTAAGTGCTGAATGGGATTATGTATATCTCTATTTAAATCCAGACAGGCTTTCTGAAAGATTAGTTAGTTACGTCACACTACTTCTGATGAGTGCTGCATTATGTTGATTTGCTCCTTCACAACAGGGTCTTACAATACGAGGACAGCAAACAAAACTCTGCCCTTTGCTACTGAATGACCGGTGTCATCAAGTGAGATGAGCAACGCGATTAGTGCCGCTCAAGGTGTGGGACGTGTGTGCTTTACATTGGGGGTTCATTTTCCAGTAAGACCCACCAGCTTACACGACCATCTGCTGTTACTTTAAATGGACTAGGTAATTAACAGGATGTGTAAAATCCCGGTGGTGCATTTATGAATGGAACAACAACACCCCACAAATTGTTATTTAATCTTCAGAAATGTGAACAGTGTGGTGGTTCACGTTATAGTATGGTGTGAGTTTCTTCAAGAAGCACTTATTTTGGGGACATCTGGCATCACATGTCATCGTTTCCAGGTCCAAATGCAAATCAGATGCAAAATGCAGACAACAAACTGTTTTAATGTACACTCACAGTGTGCCACCGTACAATAACTGAAATCTGAGTTATTTTAGTTTTTTTTCCATACAAAAAGTATTCTCATAGCTTCATAACGTTACGGTTGAACCACTGATGGCAGATGGAGTATTCTGATGATGTGTTTCATACTTTTCTGGGTCTTGACAGTGTTTATTACTTGGCATCAATGGGACAGTCACAAGCCTCCATGGGGGTAAGTGATTGATGACAGAATTGCATTTGCATTTTGGGGTGGAGTAACCCTTTAAATGTGTGCTATAAATAAATAATGCTCAAAAATGAGATGTTTGAGATGGTATTCTCAACTGAAACTGAGACTTAAACTCAGAAATGGTATTCCTTATGTCATGACTTAACAAGTGGATAAAGACTCAAAATCAAGTCATGGGGCCTGACATCAGTGTTAATTTTGACAGCAAATTTTGATTTAGTCTTAGTGTTTTAACTAAAATGCCATTTAGTTTTTGTCATATTTTCTACATGATTCAGTCAGGAGCACTGAGTAATATTACTTTTGTTGCTTGATTAACATGACTTTGACAATAGGAACTAAATTAGGCTGTGGTCCCTTTAAAACTGAATACACACAAATGCAATGTACTGATACATGTTTCCAGCTGTTCACATTCACGTAATATGTAATCGACTCTGTTGATGTCAAAACGGAGAACTGGATATCATTTTTGTGTGTAATTCTCCATTCAAGAGTAACTTACTCGCGCTATGTGTGTGTGCTTCAGTGTCTGCGCTCAGGACTGAATTGAGTTCTCTCTTCCATCGTCAAATTTATCCATATGCCTGCTCTTCTCTTAATCCCACATACTGAGGTTTTTGAACGTTTTATGAGACGTGCAGCGAGTGTACAGTATGATAGATTATGAATACAGTTCATGTACACATCTAACCTCCGAACCACGCAGCACATTCGTTCAGAAATAATCTCTTCCCAATCGTCCCTCCGTAACATTTTCATCTCGTTTTTACTCGTAAAACATGTCAAGATTATTGTCATAGTTTTTGTCATCTCAAATTAGATTTCATTCGTTTTCATTCGTTTTTGCATTCTGTTCAGTTGTGTCAGGCTTTTTAATGCAAGAGTCTGAATGGCTGCTGTGTTGCCTGCCCTGAGTGGGTTCAGTGAGGAGAGTTTCTTTTTGTAGTATCAGGGCCATGACTTTTCTATATTTATGATAGACAGGCATATTGGATTTTGCAACCCTGTCCTAAAGGGTCATGTCAATTAGTGTTGCTTTTTTTAATTTGATGTGTGTTATTGTGGTTTGTGTGTTGGGCTTGTTGTGCTTTGGTTTGTTTGCCTCTGACCTCATTAGCACACATCGCCTATTTGTGTTGCCTCAAGTCATTGGAGGTCAGTACTACTCTGTTAACCAGCTTATGACTGACGACAGATCTGCCAGCCAGAAAAGAGAAATTGATCTTAATGGTAGTGTCTGCTGTGTTTTGATTCTTAGCTTTATATTTGAGAGCATTAACATTAGCTTTGATGAATGCATATATATATATATATATATATTTTTTTTTTTTTTTTTTTCCTGAACATTTTTTTAATTCATTTCTGCATCATTCAAATAAGCAAGTTAAGTGGAAAATACTAACATAGGTTGAGTCGAAATGACACAACAGTTTTGGAACTAGTGTTTAAACGTGATTGACACAACATGAGGTCGTATTTAAAGGTTGTATTTCGTTTTTTTAATGTGCAAAAATTTATGGATGCGAAAATGCAGAAAATCAAAAATGATTCAACGTTTTTTATGATGGACTAAAGTTTCTGAAGCAGTGTGATTGACACAAACTGAGGTTGTATTTATTTTTTCAGGTTTTTTTTCATGTTCGTCAACCATTCTTATGATGCATGCTATGGTATGGATGTGAAAACAGAATTTTTTTTAATGAAATATTTTAAGAATAAAATTACACAAAACATAGAAATATATATATATATATATATATATATATATATTTATTATTAATAAAAGCAGACGTTTTTATTTTAATAATTAAAAAAAAACATTAAAATAATTAAAAACTTCTATAGTTTAGTTTAAGATTTTTTATTTATTTTTTGTTTATTATTTAAAGTTTAATGGTTTTAACAGTTTATAGCAGTTAAAAAAAAACATAATAGATATATCAGGAAACGACCTTCCCTGATCATGTTTGTCCTGGTGCCAGTAGTGGTGAGCTCGTTCGCATGCAAAGGGATTATTTCATCATATCATGTCAGGCAGATCTAATACTCACCTCCTTAACACATCTTACCTGGTTAAACTGCCGTGGCGTCAGTGGGTTAGGAAACTGGGCTTATGTCTGACGCCAAGCACATCCCTATGACTGTTGCACTGCCTGGACCTGGACAGGTCAAATCTAGGCCACACAGGCTCATCTAATAAACATATTATTCATCACCAGTCAGGCAGTTTTTGATTATTATGGGATAACCATTTTTCTTTTTTTCCAATTGATCTCCAATTGGCTTGGTTTGAGAGAGCTCAAATCTGATTTCTGTAATCAATTGTATTCAGCCATTTAACAGGATTAACTAATGTTGACATTGTGATTTCAAAATTACTCCAGAAACATTGTACGTTTTACAGACAGTGCCTCTTTAATTTGTACGACAGCGTTTTAGTTCCACCAAAAAAAAAAAAAAAGTCGAAACTACGAGAATAAAGTCTTAATATTATGAGATTAAAAGTCGAAATATTAAAAGAATAAAGTCGAAACTACGAGAATAAAGTTGAAACTATGAGAATAAAGTCGCAATATTACGAGATTTAAAGTGGAAACTATGAGAATAGAGTCATAATATTACGAGATTAAAAGTCGAAATATTAAAAGAATAAAGAAGTCGAAACTACGAGAATAAAGTCGAAACTACGAGAATAAAGTCTTAATATTACGAGATTAAAAGTCGAAATATTACGATAATAAAGTCAAAGTATTACTAGAATAAAGTTGAAATGTTTATAACATGACATGTATATCTGTAACGGGTGTTGTAGCAGGAAACAGGCATAGACATATCCATGAGGTAAATCAGAAACTTTACTTGAATTCAGGAGATAAACACGAAACTAAACTAAAAAAATTCAGCTGAAATTGCTTTAGTTTAAGCAGCAGTGTAAATAAATCTTCCCGAATACAATGAGACTTCCTTATAAATTAGTCTATAGCCTGTTTTCTCATGCCTTCTGATGTTTCTTCACTTTTATATCTTACTATACACTTGAAACAAAGAGGAAAAACATGTTCATTTAAAAAATGAGCTCTTTTATATCAAATATATAAAATATAATCTATAAAACTGAAAGCTGAGACTTTGTTTTAAAAGTACTAAATGGACAAATCTTATTGATATTGGGTGACGCACTATAACCAATCCAATGGAATACATGACATTATTTCCAAGTATACTGTCCCCGCGAATATTACACATGATATCATTTCTGCTAATAAATACCACACAAATGTCTTTGTAGTGTATTAAAAAGGGTTAAATAAGAGAGCTACAGCGTCCCCCAGAGGAATGTCTACTGAGTCTGTAAACTGATGTTAAGATAAAAAGGTGTTCCTGTTCAGTCTTTTAATAAATATCATATTCTTTATATTAAGTGGTTTCCGCGAGTTCTTAGATCTCATCCCAGTAAGATGAAGCAAGAATATTCAAATATGCCTAAATCCCGTGACCTTCTCTCAATCCACGTCATTTGAAAGTGCGCTATACTAAATATTATAACTTTAACTTGAAACGTTTCGACTTTATTCTCGTAATATTTCAACTTTGTTCTCGTAGTTTCGACTTTAAATCTCGTAATATTACGACTTTGTTCTCGTAGTTTCGACTTTAAATCTCGT
>JAUCMS010031960.1:0-16916 GCA_032357445.1 Enteromius radiatus
AGTATATACGACTCAATGTGAAATCACGCACCTGATGGCATTTACTGCTGATTACAGAACCGCTTTTACCGACAAAATGCGCAAACATATCGGCCGATCGCTATCGGTGCATCCCTAGGAATAATGATAGAAAATAATTAAAAACAAAATAGTTAATACAATTAAAAAAATGTTTTTAAAAAGTAATTAATATTTCAAGTATGTAATTTTGATTAATCTTTGAATGTGATGGAATTTAGTTAAAAACATAAATTAGTTCATAAACTAAAAATGAAATAGTAAAATTGTCAATGAAATAAAAAGAAAATAGTAGAAAACAAATTATATTCAAGTATGTATTTTGAAAGTACAATGGAAGACTCTTACCTATAGGAATATTTTGTTTGCAGACTTTGTCCACAAGACTGTCAGAGCCGCCCACCTCAGGATGTAGGAAGGTTCCGTGTCCGATTCTATCAGGAGGTAAGTTCAACAGCAGCTCAGACTCTTCTCTCTGAGAAGGAACCTGAAATACACATGAACCTGAGTAAACCATCTAAAAGTATGCTGTCATCATGATTAGTCGTATACAAAATAAAAGTGTGTGTGTGTAGTGTATTTACAGTACATATATATAAATACACACACACACAGATGTATATATTTTATTTTGGATGCAATTAATTGTGATTAACTAGGTAAACTAGGTTAGCACTATGTTATGTTGGAATTAACACATAATATCCCACATAAATAAAGGTGCTCTGACCTCTGAGAGGTGTAGTGCCAGCTTCAGACCACAGTTCTTGGCTTTTTCAAGTGCAGAGAGCAAATCTTTTCCATGACCGACCTGTAAGATCAAAGATATGGAGAATGCAGACAGAAGCAACAAGTTGAGGAATAAGTTAACTGCAGTTAATCTCACTGTTGGGTCTCCGCTGAGGTCAAGTCCAACTACTACTCCATCACTGGAAAGCAGGAAGTCCTCTGCCAGCTTCACTGTCTCCATGGCAACCACAGGCCCATGTCTGCGGTCCACGGCCACGAGAAACCTGTTCAAACATTCAAAACCACAGCAGGTGACCATAAAAGAAACAGGTTAATACCTAGAATAAATGCCTGGAAATTACCTGACATCAATGTCAACTTCCTCTTGTTTACACTGCCGGATGGCTTCCAGCACAGTTTCAATGTATCTTTGTTTAGTGAGACCTTTTAGTGACAAAAACAAATGTCAACACAAGCAGAAATGAGCTGCTAATACATGCTTGACATATAAAACACTTCCAGTACCCGTTTCAGTCACTTCCCGTGGAGTGCTTCGCAACTCCAAATATTTTACACCATCTGCTGCAAACTCTTGAATGACCGCTTTGGCAACCTGTTTGATAATCATAATGCTGTTTTTAATTTATTCTTAAAGATGCAAGAGAATAAGTAAGCAATTCACAAACCTGATTTTACCAAGAGCAACACGTCCCTGGAACAACATTGTGATTAAGTTTAGGTGTATAGATATGGTCAAGACTATATTTTTGCATGAAAATGTTATTCTAGGGTCAACAAAATATGTTCACATCAAATTTGGCAAAACCAGGACGTGCGTAAGCTATTACCATTAATATGTCCTCTTCTGAATCAACCAGCTGATGAATCACTTTAAACACTTGAAAACACCTGTTAGAGAAATACACTGACTTAAGAATAGTTTATTGGTATTCAAACTAAATTATATCAGGACTAGGTGCAGTACACTATTATTAGTATACTTAGTGTGCACTACAAATTAAGCACACTTGTCTAGTTAGCAAAAAACTATCACTGGATCCAAAAATGTGTACTTTGGTAGCATTTAGTGGGCACAAAATAGTATGTGAGATTAGTAGTATTAATAGAATTAATAAAATACTACCCAAATAGCGTACTACTTTTGGTGAGCTTCTGAACAAAACAATAACAAAATTAGCACAACACATAACAGAAAGTTAACAAAAAAGTCTTAAACCTCGCCATATACTATGACACATCACCAGGACGTTACTTTAAATATGTTATGTCTAAAAAAATAAAGGAAATAAAACACACAATTATTTATTCATACTAAAGGTTTAATCTTTACTGCCCTTTCTCAGATTTCTTGGATTTAATTTATAATTGGATATGCCAGGGGAAAGACTTAGCATGTAGAAACACATTTAACAAATAAAGTAAATGACATAACTAATGTGTAATTACTCTGATCAGTCAGTGTGATGTGTACAGTGTTTGACACGCACTCGTCCAGAGATCGGCGCTGTCCGCGGCGGATGGCCGTCATGCTGTGCTCGATGTTCAGATGCGGCTTGCGCTTTATAAGCGTCTCCATCGTTTCAAAACTGACAGAACCATTGAGATGTGCGTGTAGCTCCTGGAAGAAAAACAACACACCGCATTTCATTTCAATACGTGTTTAGTAAGCTACTTGAATTCATTTATTTGCATACATTAAAGAATAACGTCTGTTTTATTAATGGAGCTAATTAGTTTTTCCTACCACTTTCGGCAGCTGACGATAGAAGAGATCCGCTTCGGTATCCATCTCAGTTTTCGTTAACTTTATGAATCACGAAAAGACCCCTGCGTGTGAAATAGAGATTGAGTGAACTAATTTTGACGCATGGAGACGGAATGTTTTTCCTGATGCACCAGCGATGCGTTACAGACAACAGTGACCTCTAACAATGGTTCCCATATTCATATTCACGTTAAGCTATCAGCAAAGTTTGCTTTTATTTTGAGTAATTCTCGTGTTTTGGTCATGCGTCTGAATAATTTATTTCAGCATTAGCTATTTTAGTACATCATAAATGACAAATGTTGGCAAGTAACGTTTGCTGAGATAAGTTGCAATAACATATTTAACATATTTTATTTGAATTGACTTTAATTTTATTTTTGAGTATTAATAACACTGACTTACATTAAATTAAAAAAAGCATATACACAAAAATGACTGTTTATATTTAGTGCTCAATAAAAAACATTAACGTACGTTTTATATACACACTGCACATATACATCAATACATTGAGTACATAAAAGGAAGGAGCAAATACATAATTTGTTATTTATGCATAATTCAAACAATTATGCAATATGCATTTAGCAGACTGGAATACTGTATTTTTGGCTAATTTTGACATTTTAACATTTTAAACACTGCAGAACAAGATGTATAAAGTTATTAACTGATATTTATTGCCTTTAGCCACAATTATGATAAAGTGTAACAAGTATACAGTGAAGCAAATATTATTTGTGATATTACCAAACACACTTCAAATGTATATATGATTGCATGGCTTTGGGTAGGAGCTTGTCTTTCATGAATCAGAGTTTGATCTTATTATAGGAATCCTGTTTGTGGATCAGATTTATTCCCTATATTATATATCAGGAAGCATCAGATCCTCCATCAGCAGTCCGGCTCTGTATCACATGACCTCACATTTTTCAGCAGACTGTTTAAGATCTTCGATGGTGGACTGGGCCTTTTCTTTTAGCTGATCAATATCTACGTTCTGAATGTTGGTCAGCTGACCCAGGACGGACTGTTTGTGCTCCTCCTCCTGGTTGTCTTCGGCGATCATCTTGGCCAGCTCTGTGGGCAACTCCACGTCATCTGCCGCAGCCTGAATCTGTGTGTCGTCCAGTTCACTCTGTTAATGCAAAGTAGTGGTTAATAATGAAATAGCAAATTACATTGGTTCATAGAATGCATTTTATTAATTGGTGTTTACTTTTGGAAGACGATATTTTTCCCTGAAGTGGCTCCTGACTGTGGCTCGCTCAGCTTTCTTTTGGGCAAAGCTGGCATCCCGCTCCATCCTAGTGGGTAAATAAAGTCAGTTAAACTTAAAAAAACAAAAAGTTGATATATTTTTAAATTAAAATATTAAATAATATTAAATATATTAAAAAAAGAACACAATTCAATTTAAATAAATATTTTATTATATAAAAAAATATATAAAATTTTTGCTAATCATATTTTTAAATAATATAAAATAATATGTAAATAATAAAAAATGTATTTAATTTCTAGTACAAATATAAAATAAATACATATATAATACAATATATATATATATATATATATATATATATATATATTATATTTTTAAAAAATTATATATATGTATATATAGTATAAAAAAAATCACTTCGCATAATCACGATCCAATATAAAATTTTATTCAGTGTACATTTTGTTTGTGTCCATGACAATGTAATACAACGCCACACGAAAATGCACATAAAGTAAGAAAAACAGCTGCATATGCATTTCTCCAGAGGAGTCACTGTCCTCAAAGCCGAACCAGACAAACATGGATCTGGAGAGCAAGGTGACATACGGTATTGATTAAACCACAGAAATACAGTAAGCTGGAGATAAACATTGACCTTCTCTACATCTCCTTGTATTACATTTGAACAAGTGACTGTGCGTTTTGTGTTCAATTTAAATAGGAGGGATAGGGATGTTATAATGTGAAATAGAATATTTCCAAATAATTGTTATTGTGACATTCATTCAGATGCTTATTCAAGATTCACGAGCATCTGTGCCTGTGTGAGGAACTTGAGCTTTATTTATTGTTCGTTTGTGAAGTGGAATTTGTTGTATTTTATTTTTTTAAAAACAAAATACTTTATATTCTTTGTTTATTACTAAATGTAATAATGGAGGGGAAATTATGCATACATATACAAAGTAAATCAAACACATTTTTATTAAAATTGTGAAGAAAAAATTAACATCGCATTACTTTGTCATGACCAAACCGCCAACGAAACAGAGAGAGGAGGATATAAAAGTGATGAATCTTACTTCTCCTCCGCCAACTGTTGTTGATATTGCTCGAACTCTTCTTGTGTCATTCCCTTCGCTGCAGCTTCTGACTTTTCTCCTTCTACTTTTTCTTCAGCAAGACCCCCGGTAAGATCCTTCAGCTGCCCTCCTATCATGTGTTTAAACATAAAAGCCATAGTTTTCTGCAGAACACAGATTTAAATCGCCTATTTTGTGGATAAGATGTCAGTCACTTGAAACTCTTGAGTATAAAACAAAGACGACACTCGATGTTTTCTTTCTTCTGCTCAATTCAAGTTTCAGCACCAAATATCCATAACCTGTACAGCGAGCGCGGAGGAATTTGCTCTCTCTCTCGCGCGCTCTCTCTCTCTCTTTCTGAAATAACGCGCGACTTCTGTTTCATGACGCTTCTGCTTATACGATTGAAGGTGAGTTTCAAGAACAATATAAAGTGGACTTTTTAGCACATGCAGTATATAACCTACATAGACATTGTATGTAGGCTACATTCTACATTCCACTTCACAAGTTCCTACATTAATTGAAGCGCATGAATACAGAAAAATAGACATCTAATGTGTTTAAACTTTTATAATATTCTTTAACATTAGTGTTTTGTTGTAGATGTGGACACTGTTTAGTGCACGACAGCTTTGTTTTGTATTTGTGGCACATGCCCTCTAGTAAGCTATACTACTTTTATAGTGTGCACTACCTAGTGTTCTAATTCACAGTATTTTTAGGATATGTGCCAAGATTAAGTTATTTTTTCATTTACACCATGCACACAAGGTTCACTGGGCCGTGCATTGATGTTATGAGGCTCAATTTCAGTGCACTGACGTCTATACACCATCTGCCAACAAACACAGGCATGTATGCAAACAGTACACCTAGGGAAATATGAATATAAAATATGATACAGCATGGTACTGCGTATATATAAATAGCCTTGGTGTTTTGTTATGTTTCCATATCAGATGTATTGGAGCAATGCCTTTGTTGACACTATACCTTAAACCAGGGGTCGGCAAATTCAGTCCTGGAGGGCCGGTGTCCTGCAGAGTTTAGCTCCAACCCTAATCAAACACACCTGAAGAAGCTAATCAATGTCTTTAAGATCACTAGGAAGATACAGGCAGGCGTGAACTTGGACCGAATTTGCCTACCACTGACCTAAACAGATTACTTCGCCCTCAAGTCTTTATTCGAAGACAGAAAATCCTTTCATTGGTTTAGTTTGTGTATTTTTGAGGCTGTGGGCTTGTTGAGGAGTCAGTGTGAGTAATGATGAGCTGCCACTGTCACTTCTCTCCTGTGTCCAGCAAATCACATGACTGCTCAAGTGAAACACCTTAGTCTGTGTTAACTAATTGTATTACATGCAGTGTTAGGCTCTGTGATTCATGCTTCTATGCTAATAAGACACTGTGCAGTCTTACATCTACAGGGAAATCTGTACAAATATATATATATATATATGCTAACTGATACTAGCATACTAGCTAAACTGCAGTTATATTAGTTTAATAAATCAGTATATTTAAGTCTATTTTCTTTGCCTGTATGCTTTAAAATAAAGGAAACCTATTAAATGGAATTATATAGGGGCGGTTTAAGCCAGAGGTTAAGCCATTGTTCTCTACAGAATCCCTGCAGACCCTTTAGATTCTCACCTCTTCAGGTTTCTAGGGTTCAGGTCAGGGAGCTGGGGTGACAGAACCTCTGTTTTGTGCTCAGGGACCCATTTTTTGTGTTGATTTTGATGGATCAGTTTTGTTGGAAGATTCTTGGAAGAGTCTTTGGCCTCCTCCTCATGTTGCGTTAAGACAGTATATATTCAAGAAGCGGTGAGAAACTGACAAATCACTTTTCTTCAAGCATGAATAAAACATGTATAAAAACGTCCTCTTTGGATGATATGATGACTTTTCCCAAAGAGACCGGTGAGTCAACTCTTTGTACCGTTTGGAGGAATTTTAACAATTACATTTGCTGTGAACATTCATCTTGCCGAATCCAACTGCTTTCAGATGGAAATCTCTGATAATATGAGAGTTTATTCAGAGACGCAGCGCTGAATCCATTATCATATATGTTTTAAACATGACCAGCTGCAATCGGATTTGTCCTCATTTGTCCAGTGAAGAACAAGAGACTGTAATGAATTGCATTTAGCATCAAACAGCAGACGCCCCCTCCCAAACCTTCCACAGGGTCAGCGATTCCTCACATAAATGCCAGGGCATTGAGAAGGTTTGTCCTGACTCTAAATCACTGTACTCAAGTACCCTTCGTGGGGCGCATTTCTGGCCAAAATGCAAACAGCAGCGTGATGCGTTTTGCATGAGAGGAAAGCTTCTGGAGGACTCCACTTCTAGTGTTGATTGGGATTCACAGTGGCACTCGAGCTGCCTCGGGCTGGGCGTGGGTGAAGGCCGGAGCCCAAATGTCACGGGAGAGATGTAAATGGAGGCTGACGAGCAGCTTCTGAACCTACAGCTGGAGGAACTTTGGTATTTTAGAGAATCAAACTTAGCATGTCACTTAATGTTGCTCTCTTCAGGCAAGCGCATGAACTCTGCGTGTCACAGAGATAAAGACTGAAGAAAAGTACCAATCGTTGCTGCTATTGACTGCTGGATGGTTTGGAGCTATGGATGTTCGCATTTCAGTTTTTCCCTTATAACGTGAGGTCAGAATCGTTTCCTTTAAACCAAGCGGTTGAATTAAACTCTTCTTGCCGTCCGTTGGCAATGTCTTCCAAATAGGCCACAGAACGGAGCAAATGGTGACACATGCACGGTGACATCCACAGTCAAGCATTCTGGCGTGAAGCACAAAGGACGCTCGAGGGGGGAGCTGGAGTCCCGTCTCCCTGACTTACCTCATTCTTCCATGTGTAACGGGGGAAGCTTGCATCGCTTGAAGTCTGAATAAGGGTCGTTTTAATGGGAGGAGCTACAGGTGCTTTAGTTCCCCTTTCCTTTCGAATAAATAGAAATGTATAAATGAAACCAGATAATTATCATATTATAACTGTAAATTCAGCATCATCTTATATGCAATGAGTTGCATATTTGAATTGCATATTTGCATTTACTTAAAAAAAAAAAAAAAATATATATATATATATATATAGTCAGTAAATCATGGCAAATTATGTTTTACATTACTGTAACTCAAAAGTTAGTTTTTCAAAATTTCAATATTTTTTCAATTTTAAACATACACGCATATATATATATATTTCATTATATATTAGTGCTGTCAATCGATTAAAAATATATATGAAGAGTTTATTGGCAGAAAAAACCTTTTTATTAAATTTCATAAATCATGTTTTTTATTATCTTGTTTTTATTGTGTTAGTTGTATTTTTAGTCAATACATCAATAAGTCATGGCAATGTATGTTTTACATTACTGTAAGTTTTTTTAAGTTACATTAAATTCAACTAATTAAAAATTACAATGTATATATATATATATATACACACACACACACATATATATATATATATATATTAGTGCTGTCAATAAAACATGAAGTTTATTTGCAAATATATATATATATATATATTTATGCTGTCAATCAATTTAAAACAATTTATATATTATATATATATATACACACATATAAAGAGTTTATTTGCAAAACAACTTCAGAAAGTTCAGAAATCATGTTTTTTTTTATTATGTTGTTTTTATTGTTAGTTAGTTGTATTTTTAGTTATTATTTAATCAAACCGCCCAACTGTCTAGTACTAAAAGGTTTTAAACATTGTACAAATAAAAAGTGAAATATTTCCAGAATTATCATTTATACAAGTAGTAGCAGCTCACCATAAAAAAGCGACCTCAAATATTTGCATATCAAAAATGGAAATGCAAACATTTCTCTGTGTTGGTACATTTTCATCCCGGTGCTTTTGTTCAGCAAAGGTAGCTTCACCTTCACAGAAAACCACAAATGCAGCATTTCAGCGCTTCAGGTTTCGCTCTAGCTGCACGCTCATGAATCTTCCTCTTCTTGATATCATGTTGCTGACGAGAAACCCGCACAGAGCAGAAATACAGCATCCTATAGATAGACAGGGGAACAATCCCATCACATCCTGATGGAGGAGCATGTGATGTGCTTTTCAAAACATGCTGCAGGGCATGAGGATTATTATTACCACTGCACATACGTGTGTCAAAACCTTATGGTGAAAATCTGTCACGCGACACGACTGTTTGGGTCGCTGTTAAACGGGCAGAAGCTTGTATAGATGATGCGTTTCCTCTCCGGGTGCATTTAGAGTTTCCTTGACTGACCTTTAAATTGAAAGACCGAAGAGTTACATTTAAACGCACAAACACAAAGCTTTTTGGCAGCCTTTTTATTTTTTTGTCTTGATCTTTTGTTTTTAATCAGGTGGAATGATTTCATCTGAAATATGGCAGCAAAGAAACAAATATATATATATATATATATATATATATAAAAAAAAGCACTAAGATATAATTCAGTCAACATACATCACAAATATTTCTCAAATCTCCATTTGAGGCCTTTTTGTATAATTTCTCAGTTTTATTATTTTTATTTTATTTTTAATTAAAGCAATCCGGCTTCCACACAAGCCGCAGCTCTTTTTAAAGGCCCATAACGGTTATATTCAACCTTTCTGGTTTCGAGGCTCAGACTGACGCATGTTTGAAATGATGAGCAAGACAGCAGGAAATCCAAATGCTTCTTAACAACGTATTAAAAAAATAAAAATAAAAAAAACGAGCTCTGGGGCGAGACAGACTTCTGGCGTAAAGGCACTGTGAAATGGAAGAAAGATTCTCTGGTGGATTTCATTGGCTACTGGAACAGAAAACAGTTTGGGATGAGCATACGGTCTCCCTAAGTGCCAATTACTGTTCTTGGTTACAAGATTTTGCAGACAGCCAGCCTTATGGGTGCCGTCATAGATAGAATTTCTCACGATATTTATTATCAGATGATATTAGCTGATTTTTCTCTTTTTTTTGGCAGATAATCCTAAATGCTAATCAAATGTCCAAAGTAAGGGAGCGTATGAGGACATATCGGAGGAGGCTGAAAAAGAGGTGAGTTGTTGTAGAGAAGGCCAGCCTCCCCAAAATTAAAGAAAATCAAGCCATGAAAGCGATGCAAAGTTAAAAAAAAAAAAAAAAAGAAAGAAAAGAAAAGAAAAAGAGTGCACTTGCAAAAGAATATTTCTGCTGATGGATTTCAAGTCCACTGCGTTAAGAGTAGATTTTGGTCAGACTGTATGAGAATGGTCCCATGAAGGTCTTCCTCTTGTGTTTTTTGCTCTAGTTTTTGTCTTTTATCGGTACAGATCATTGGTTATGATATCATGAAGTTTCTGGCTCAGTTCTCTGAAGCTGGGACGCACCACAGGGTCCAGAGTCCAGCACTGCTTCATGATGTCATAGACCACCGCCGGGCAGCCGTCTGGGGCGTCCATCTTATATCCCTTTTCAACACGTGGGACAACTTCCTTCAGAGGCTGTAAGAACAGAGAATGAAGGACACCAAAACTTAACAAAAATGTGCTAAAATAGACAATAGTGTCCTCTACTGGTAGAATCTGCCTAGATACTAAAATTGCAGGAAACATACAATATACATTTAAATAGAAATAACATTACAAAATGTATTCATTATAATATCCCAATTATTTTTTAAAGATTATTTTAATTTGAATTAGATAAGTAATAGTATGCCATTAGTAGTAGTAATAGTAATAATAATAATATTATTAAATTATATAAAAATGATCACAAATGTATTTTTATTGGTGATGTTTCTGCTTTGAAGAGAAGTTTAAGTGAGAATACTAACATCCTATTTTAGTCATTTTAATTTAAATGGTATTATTATTGTTGCTGTTGTTGTTATTACTACTACTACTATTTCTAATGATTAACTTAAAAAAAAAATAATAATAATAATTACAAATGTGTTTTTACATTTGTGCCATTATAGCAGAATCTTGTTAGTCAAGGTTCTGCTATAATGGGACCTATTAAAATAGAATTATTTTAATATAGTATTTTACTTTATTATTGTTCTTATATAATAATAAAAAATATTAACATTTGTTTTGGACATGTTTCTTTTTTTTGTGGCTTGCATGTATTATATTACCATTGAATTTTATGTAATTATTAAAATGTACATTTAATTATTAATAAAATAATAATAATAATAATAATAATAACAAAAACAATAATAATAATAATATTAAAAATTTACTTTATATTGGCCATGCTTCTGTTTTGAGGTGTATAGAATTTAAATTAAACTGTACTGATTATAATTTTCTTTTTTAGTAGTTTTAAATTAAACAAATTTAATTTAATTAAAAGAACTGCATTTAATAAAAATAATAATTATTATAAAAACTACTACAAATTAAAAAAAATTATAATAATGTTTTTAATAATAATAAAAATGGTCATGTTTTGAAGTGACTTACAATTCTTGGATAAGGTACCCGACCGAAGGAATAGATCTCCCACAGTAAGATGCCATAACTCCATACATCTGACTTAGTGGAAAACGCCTGTTTCAGACAGACAGGTAGAGAGAGAGAGAAAAAAAAAAAAGATAAGAGGTTGTTTGTTTAAAAACATTAAAACAAAAGCAGGAAACATACCTTCTCTCTTAAGGCCTCAGGTGAAGTCCACTTAACAGGCAGCTTGGCTGTATCTTGAGTAGATGATGCTTCCTTAGTGAGGCCAAAGTCGCTGACTTTTGCTATGTTGTCTTCTGACACTAAAACATTACGAGCTGCCAGATCCCTGTGCACAAAGTTATTAGCCTCAAGATATTCCATCGCCTTGCAGACATCCCTACAAAATGGAGAAAGAAAGAAAACATTTTGAAAAATGATTTGTTAGTTTTAGAATTAAAAAAAAGAGGTAAGGTAAAATTAGGTATCAAGATAAAAAGAAACGCACATTGAGAAATTGATCAAACGATCTCCACCAATAACACTACGTCCTCTGGAGCGCAAATAGTCCACTAGACTACCCTGAAAAAAAGAAATTAAAGACATTCAAATAATAATTAATATGCTTTAAAGAAAATAATTATTTGTCAACAGCTTTGGGTCAATCACTGACCTTGGCCATGTACTCAGTGACAATAAAGAGGCTGCCCTTCTCTTCCACGATCACCCCCAGCAGCTGTACCAAGTTATTATGCCGTAATTGCCTGTAAGTCAACATGAATATTAATGTCTAAATATAAAAACATAAAAAGCCTTATTTTTTTTATTCTCTGTCAATCGGGGAGGACGTACGTCATGACAGAAGCCTCTGCAACGAAGGCCTGTGCCGTTGCGTCATGTTTGATACACTTCACCGCTACCTTCTTGCCTCCGTAGTCTCCAACCATCACATCTAAAAACCAAAAAGAGCACATTTTTCTAACATTTGCAAGTTCTGGTGAATTATTCACTGCCTGGGTCATTTATAATACTAAATGTTACATTTTTTAAGCTAAACTATGTCAAATCTGGGCCCTGAACCAAATTAATTTATATTCAATGATCTAGATGTTATTTTTAACACCCCCAAAATTTAAATAAATAAATAAATGTACCTCCAAACTCTCCCTTTCCGATAGTTTGAATGAGCTTCAGTTCTTTTCTTTTCAGAGCCCAGCCACCTGTGGGAAAGAAGATTAATTATCCTATTAAAATAGCTTTCATAAAACAAACCCTGAAGCCTCGCAACATTTTAATTCTCTATAAATCAACAAATTAATATACGAGTATAGTCAATTAATATCTTACTTCTTGAGAACTCATCCTGGGCCGCCACAGTCCCCTCCATGAGTTTAGGTTTGATAAGTCTGGTACAAAGTCCATCTGCATCATTAGTGTAGTGCTATTAAAAACACACAAAAACAAATTCAGCTAATTTACACTTAATATACCATGGAAGTGTGATGGTAAAATGTTAAAGCAAATACCATGACACATTAAATTCAAATAAATGAACATATGGCTGAATTAGGAAAATCAAGATGCAAATAAATGCCATTTAAAGACTGTAAAAAGTTAAATGAAGCTATTAAATAGACAATAATTTGTTATTAGCTTAAAAAAAAAGAAAAAGATGCTTATTACATTCTGTGGTATTCTCCAAAAAGATGGTAACAATAAATGTAGAATAAATTATGTTACTATTGTCTTCTTTGTGCACAAAAAGCAACCTCACATCTTCTTAAAACTTCGGGTTGAACCACTGGTGGACTATTTTACTGATGTCCTTTCTACATTTCTAGACCTGTGAACATTGCAGTTGCATTGCTGTCAATGGAGGGTCAGAGAACTCTCCGATTTTTATCAGAAAATTTGTGTCCAAAAATGAACGAAGGTCGTACGGATTTGGAACGACATGAGAGTGAGTAATTAATAACAGAAATGTAATTTTTGCGTTAACTAACCATTTAAGAATAAGAACATCCAAGCACATAAACTGCGATGGCCAGCAGAGGTCGCTTCCTCTCCTCAGATGAACAAGTCCACACAGGCGACTGAATTCTTATCATTTCAGTGCTGAAATACGCGTTTGTTATTCTATATGTCCGGACGCTATAGCCGTGAGGCCAGACGACGAGATAATATTGTTGCATGAATGAAACGGGATCGACTGGGCTGTTGAAATGATCTGGTACCGGCGCTCGTTTCCTCTTTGTCACTTCCTCGTTATCAACTGTTCCAGGAACTGCGCCGCTGTTACACGCGCGCTCCAAATAACAACACATTTGCATGTCTACATTACAACAAAAACTGCAGTCATTTTTGGACGTATTGAAAATTTCCCTGACAAAAAAACAGCACGGTAGCACACAATAGTTTCTATTGTTAAGTATTTTATGTAATGTTTGGAAGTTAGTTATAACGTTTTTCATTTTAATACGTAACAGGGCTCAACCTATTTGGCCAAATTACAGTAAAAACAATCATACTGTAAACATTGCAGCATCATTACTCCAGTCAGTGTCACGTGATCCTTTAGAAATCATTCAAATATTCAGATTGTTTATGCTGAAGCAGCATTTCATATCAATATTGAAACAACTGCATTGCTTATTGCTTAATAATGGAAACCATGATGCATTTTTATTTTGTTTGATGGATAGCAAGTTCAAAACAGCATTTATCTGAAATAGAAATCTTTATAATTGTCTCAATGGTCACTTTTGATAAATTCAACACAGATGCTGACTAAAAGAAAAAAAAAGGCTACATTTAACACATAGTAATGAGCTGTTACTGACGACAATGGACAGTAACAATTTGCAGCTTTTTTGAATATCTCTCCAATGGTTTTCTGATTAATTTTATCCAGCAGACTGTGGGAAGAATATAATCTGCGGTAGTTTAATCGCTATGTACTGTACATAAAGGCTTATTGTAGACTGTTTAAGACTCGTCCACTTCTTCAGAAAGAGCACAACTGTTGAGCTGAGGCTATAAGGGTGGGATAAAGAGAGAGAGGGCGACTGTAGCCAAAATTACACTAAAGAATGTGTGGAATTCCATAATAGAAAGGGTGAGGACTTGAGGAACCCATAGTGCCTCTGACCACTAAAGTCACCCGGACCCCAATCAAAAATAACCAGAGCAGAACCATGAACACTTAACCGGGAACGGACCACTGGGTAATCACACAGACCGTCTCTAATGAGGCCAATGGGCAGTGGAATAAAAAGATATGTAAAACTATACAAATGAGTCATTTACATCCTACATCTATGTAAATCAGTTCTTTTTAAGCCTCTCTTTTCATTAGCGGTGCAGTCATCAGGCTACATGCTTCAGTGTCACCTCAAATGATAAGCCCTATTTGAGAAAAGGTGTGCAATGCCCAGAATATGAAGAATGGGCTCTTCCTCATTGTGCCAGTAAAGCAGCCACCCAGAGCACCCTATGATCTGCACAGCAACACGCTAAAACCACTCAGAACACCTTAGCAACCACATAGCAACACTCTGGCAGCCAATAAGAAGCTTGTATGTTGGCTGCCAAACTGGATTTACGCATGAAAATTTAAGTGGTGCTTGCTTGCTGAAAAAAATTTGAATATCCACTTATTATGTTATAAAGGGGTTTGTAAACTTTCTCATGTAAAGGACCACCGAACATGATGATGATCATATGATGATTCGCCTCCCAAAATACAAAAGGACAGCTACTGTATGTAGTCTGAAGTATTAAAACCCATATTAAAACATATTGATATGTATTAGTGTGTGTATATATATATATATATACACACACACACATTTTATATATATAAATTATCTTTTTTTCTTTAAATATAGTATATAAGTATAGTATACTTTAGTATACATAAAAAATACATTGTTATAATTATTTTTATTATTAATATTATATTACACAAAACCCTAACTTTAACTTCTGATAGCCTTACAAATGTAATGTTCACACACACAATGTACACATACACAGATAATACACACATATGATAGATTTGATAGATATTGTTGAATAAAAATTATTTATTATTGTAGTTACATGACTGACTGATCATATACTTTAGAGAATGCAAAATAAAATGATTATGTTTTGTTTTTTATACACACACACACACACACACACACACAGAGCTATTGCTACAAACATACCTGTGCTACTTAAGACTGGATTTGTGGTCACATATATACATTGTAGTATACAATATTTACCAAATTGTACATTTAAAAAAATATATAAAAATTTGAACAAATACATATAATCGTTAAGAATTGCCATTTCATTTTGCTTTCTCTAAAGTATGCTGTAAACAGTTCCATGTAAATACAATGATAAATGAATAGATCTCTCAGTGTGACGTTCAAGTAGAAAGAGAAAAAAAACAAACAAACAAAAAAAAAAAAACTCATTCCCGAGCAACACCCACAAAACACACTTTCCATAAAACACTGCCTTAATTTCACAGCTTTTGTTTAGCAGTTTCACTTCCTCCAGCGAGACTGGACTGAACCTTTGACCTCAAAGCACAAGGTGTGCATGTAAAAAATTGTTTCCTGGAGTCTATCGTCAACGCTTGCCCCATGTCTGTAGCCAGCGTGTCTGATGTGGACTGACTTCCTGTTAGGGCTATTTTTGTATCTGTGTGGCGATCAATTTGAAAATGTTGATGGAGGCGGTGAGAGGACTCAAAGGAAAAAGCCTGTTGGTTTCACAACACGCTGGGCTAACTTTAAAGTGTGCTTGTGCTGACTATATAAGCATTTCAGCAATCATCTATAAGAGCAAAAACAGACCTGTAGCTATGAAAAGCAACAACTTGAAGTTAAAGCAGGTCATAAGCAGTAATCCTCACCTCCATGAGCTGCATGAGGTTTTCAAAGTACTCCTCCTCATCGATGGACAGTTTGCCGTTGTGGTAGATGATGCGGTAATGCTCCACCTTGCCATCGCAGCTGACACACAGGGTGTAGTCGCCGGGGTAGTTGGTGCTCTCACGCACCAGGAAGAGGCCTGTCTCTGGGGGGTAAAGCAGCCTCTCGGCCTGCTCGCGTGTGATCTTTCCATGGAACCATCTGAGTGACCACAGATAAAAGATGTGTTTGCTCTGTTCATCATTTACAAGTCATATCAAAGCATGTTTTGAGTAGCTGTGGTATGGTGAAGAACAGTAAAACAGTAAAACTGTTAAGTGCATAAACATCTTCAAGGAAAATGACTCTTAGTTCACTCAAGTTAAATTTAATGAATCAGTCAGAAAAGACTCAGAAGTTTTATTTTTGAACCAGTCTGACATGTTGATTCTGGTGCGGTCAAATGATTAATGGTCATTTTATTTTAACATTATTAAAATAAACAGCTTGTTATATAAATAAATACAAATCGTTCACCCAAAAATGAAAATGACACCAAAACTACTTACCCCCGAGCCATCCTAGGTGTATGTGACTTTGTTCTTTAACTATTTTTTTAAACAATTTATTCTGGCTCTTCCAAGCTTGGTAATGCTGGTGGATGGCAGCCATTATTTTGAAGCTCCATAAATCAAAT
>JAUCMS010031990.1:0-16914 GCA_032357445.1 Enteromius radiatus
GAACCTCGCCGGAGGTGGTACGAAAAAAAGTACCTGGAAGCCGGTACAGGTACAACTTTTACACAGTGGAAAACCATGCCGAGCCGAGTCGAGCTGAGTTGAGCCGGTACTGTGCAGTGGAAAAGCGCCATAATTGCACATCTTGCCGCAGTTTTATAGAGAAATGTCCACTGAGTGGTGCTAAAACACAGGTTCAATACGTGGACCCTGTCACATTTTATTATGTTATTAGGTATGCTTTGCAGTGGTTCAGAATACATATATCTGGAAACCGTCGCTAAAAGTTAAAGGAAAAGGAAAATTAAAAGTTTCAGTTTACTGATATGACTAACTATACTCTCATTCCGGTATAATAATCAAGGAACTTTGCTGCCATACCATGGCTGCAGCAGGTGCAGTGATATCACGCAGTGCCTGTGGAAAATAGTCCCCAGGGGAAGTCAGAGACTGAGCCTTTTTTAAAAAAAAGTTTTCCTTTAAAAGCATTAACTTTTAGCTACAGTCCCCAGATATTTGAGTATTATGTTGGAAATATACCCTAAAATAAATCCAATCTTAAACCTACCCATTACACAGGATTCAGACCAGAGCTCCTCGCCTCTCAAATACGTCTCTGTACTCTGTGAGCTACTGAACAAACCTACCGTCTATGAAAACCCATAAATATGAAGCTGGATATGTGTGATGCCAACATTCAAAAGCATCAGTTTTCAGATATCCCAGCATGTTAATATGGTTTTGAAGTATTAGAATGATATTCTTCAAGTAATTGTGTGAAAATTACGCTTTATTAATCAAAACTTTGTAAATTTGTGTGAAAAGGACTAAAAGGTGTTGGAGTTCAACGCCTGTAGTGTTCATTTCTTTTGAAAACAGCAGTGATATACTTATTAGTACATATTTTGTGCCTCGCAAAAGTGCACCCATGTACATTTGTGCCATGCAACCAGGAAGGAATATCAACAGTTTTTGGAGATTTCTATTATTTACATAGAAAGTAGTTGTCTGGAGTTTTACCAAGATGGCCGCTGAGTGAACTGAATAGCTTTAAGTTGACTTTGAATTCATTGTGAAACTTTTGTGGCCACTTCAGGAACTTCCTGGTGAAGCTGGCACTCTGCTTTTCCCTTGACTTTTCCTTAGACATTGTTTGAAAAGTTTTCATTCAGTTCTCATAGTTTACCCAGAGGACATGATGGCGTCTGGCTCCGCACATGTGTTTGAGCATGTGTGGGAGTGTGTTTGAAATGTTGCGTAGACTTGAGTGGGGTAATCTCTGATTTATGGTGAAGTAGGTCATGCGAGCTTGACGCTGCCCACCGCGTGCCATTCTGCTTGCTGAGAGAGAGACACACACACAAACAATAACTGCAGGCATGCCTTTGAGCTTGTCTTTGGCTCCAAAACACACATAAGCTTCATTTGTGATACAGCAACACACTTGAAGATCCACACGTGCTGCTATCACATGGACACCCTCAAACATTCATTATTCATATACTTACACAGAACACTGAACACACAAAACACACTGTTCTGGTTAGTTTTCCTCTTCATGGCAGTCTGCTTTTAATTCCCAATTTTGTTCTCAGCTAAAAATGCTACGTTTAGTATTGGAGAACAAAAGCGGTTTGTACAAACAGAAATGTTTGCAGATGTTTCAGCTGCTGACGTGAGATAATAGTTTTAGCCATCCATTGTCTTTGAACTTGCAATATCATGTAATATTTGGGCAGAATTTTAATTAGAGATTTAAGATACAATATCTGATTATCACATTAAGACTGATTTTACAGCTTAATTTGCCAGATTGCCAGATTACATTTGAAAATCTGATTCTATTATGATAGTGAACCGAGTTCAGATTATGAATAATCATCACAAGGCAGCCAAAGCTTTAAAGGACACAGATTTGTTCAGATGAAAGTGACCAATGATGTCTGGTATTGCGTGCAGAGAACTTATCAAAGTCCCTTAAACAAGACCACCCAGTGAGCAGCTGTCTTGCTAATATTTCCTATTTCTGTTGATTTTGTTCTATTAATTTTTCAAAGCGGTCTGTTTCCTCTTTCCTATATTGTCTTTTATGATGTAAGTGTTTCTTAAGTTGCATCACACAATTACTCACATGTATCAAAATCTGTAGGCTACATGGCTCTCAGTGCTTTGCTTTTATGATCCTGATTGTTGGATAACATTATTTTAAAATTAATATTATATTGTTGTGTGACTCCCATTGTATGTATTATTTTACATTTACATTTAGCAGACTTTTTTTTATCCAGAGTGACTTACTAATGAGGACAATTGTTTTTTCTTGAAAAGTAACCCATAACATTACATTTCTCACTCCCTCATTGAAAGTCCTTTTAACACCAAGTATAAAATAAAATGTGAAAATTTAAAATTCACTCCATTCATTCAAATGCTTTTAAGGTAAAGTGTATTTCTGCACATTAAACACACAAGTTTCTCCACATTATTGAAACAGAGCCTATAAATCATTAAATAATAAAGATTTCTCCCACTTCAGTGCAGGTTGATTATTCAGATTTCATTCCCAGTGATATAGTGAATATATTTTGCTTTAGTGACTATAATATAGGTGTACTGTTAGTAATAATAGCAGAGCTATTGTAATGCAGTGCTGCCTGGCAGGTGTTGTATACATTTATAGGAACATTTTCATTTTGTCAGCAGTTTCTTTTCACATCTTTTCACTCTCTTTGTATTTTTGTATATGTATCTTGTACTCTGAGACCAGCTTTACTGACAGCTGAGTGTCTTGGATTCTTCATTCAGACACATGTGCCAAAATGCTTTGATATTATACTTGTTATATGGCAGAATGTCCAAGCTGCTCTTTTCCTGTAAATTAAAGTGTGTAATGAATGTCCCTTGTATCCATCCACATTTATTGTATGGAATAATTGTTCACTCAAGAAAAAAGTCATACAGGTTTGGAACGGCGTGAGTAAATGATACCTACATTTGAATTTTGGGGTGAATTATTTCTTTAGTGTAGCGTAGTTGTGTAGATCACTCAGCCTGACCCTGAAGGGGCTTTAGTTTGGCTAAGCAGAGTGGACAGGAAGGCCTGTCGAGGCCTCCGGCTGAGAGCTCTAGTTTCATCTGACAGAGATGGAAAATAGCAGAGTAAACAGTCTGTATGCCTCCAGCTTGGTAGTCATACTTTACCTGTCCGATATATGCAGCAGTAATGTTGACAGTAATTGGGGCGACATGAATGCATAAACCATCACGCCTTGATCTAAGGTCAAAAATGAAATAAATAAATCAATGCAAATAGCCAGAGTCAAAAACTGACCTTGAATCTGCTGACAAAAATGAAAAATGTCGAATCCTTATGTTGATTTTTATTGTAATTTACTGTAGACAATGTATTTTGTTTGTGTCATTTTATAGCATATGTCATCTTATAGCTGAGTCATATCTGATATCACTGTGTGAGTGGAACAAAATCCATGCCAAAAATCATTACAGTATTAAGTTAAGATCATCTTCAATTAAGATATTTTGTACATTTCCTACTGTACATATATTAAAACTTAATTTTTAATTAGTAATATGAATTTCTAATGCAGAACTTCATTTGGAAAACTTTAAATGGTGAGTATTTGGGTTTTTTTTTGCACCCTGTATCCCTGCCAAATATCGTCCTGTCCTAACAAACCATAAATTAATGGAAAGCGTATCGGATGATTTATAAAAATACATTTTCACAGACACCTATGACTGGTTTTGTGGTCCAGGGTGACACTTACAGAGAAGGCAGTCCCAGAATATATATATATATATATCATTGTCTATTTAGACTAAATGTGAATTACCAACCAAAAGCATTTTTTCCACTAACACTGTCTTCCATTGCTCAGATAATTTAGTCTTAGTGCAAACAGCATATGGTGCTATGTACACATTGTTTGAATATCATATCATCAATCAGTATTTGCTCTTTGTGTAAATATGATGCTATTGGTATCCAGCACTATTTATAGTCATTGTAAGTAGCATATAGCTTCTTTTGAATAGTTCCTTATGTAATTCATTCATTAACAAACAATATAAACATTTTTATTAATAGTTTTTTGAGGTTCAATTGCTGTTAAAATTAGGGCTGCACGATAATCATCGCGCGATATTTATTGCGCATCTTGTGAGTAAATCCGGTTCTATAATCAGCGGAAAATTCCATCAGGTGCGTGGTCTTTACTTTACCGGATTTACTCACAAGATGCGCAATAAATATCGCGCGATGATTATCGTGCAGCCCTAGTTAAAATGTTGCCAGAAAGTGCATTACCATTTCAGCACAATTTCACAGGCAAAAAGTCCATTGTTCATTATCACACAACTCTTTTCTTTGTGGCAGATTTGTGTGACCAACTTGGGCCTGTTGTGAAATCTACTTGCCTTTCATACCTATAAGAGATTCCCAATTGAATGGATTCTCATTGAAAAGACTGGATTTTAGTTCATGAAAATAGACTAAACAACAGTAAACGTGACTGCAGCTTTACACAGGCAGCTGTGGGTCTAGTTAAATGACTGCAGTATAATGACTGTATTAGACAGTGTATGACTGTATCAGACCGTTATTACATAAGGTCTGTCTCATATAGCTGTAGGCAGGAGGACGGGGCAAATATGTTGCAGTAATGCATTCAAAACACACAGTCTAAAAAGTGGAATATTAAAATCAAATCACATATATTTCAGTTTTTCATATACTTTTGAATTTAATTCACTTACTGATTGTATTTTCTAGCTTGTTTGGATTGTGTAATGCTCTTTATCCCATCATTCCTCATTTCAAGTTTATAAAGAGGTCAGAAGTATCCACACAAGCAGGTTTTAATATAGTAAGTTTATTCAGCTCCATCTGATTCAGATTATATAGTTTTTTAGGATGTATTTTCAAATATTAAAGTCATTTTGCATTGATTTCAAATGAGGGCACATTAGAATAAAACAAATATAGCTGCTGTTCAGTTAAACCAGAGACACTGAACAATAGTCATCGACTGGGCCAGCGGGCTGAGAGAGAGTTCACATGGTCCACTGCTAAAGAGGAGCGCAGGACATAAAGGATTAAACCGCTTAAGGAATTAAGAAACGGTTGGACGTTTATCAATTATTCATACAATAGAATCAAATTAAATGGCTTTTATAATGGGTAAGTACAGAGGGGGTCTCTTTAGAGAATAGATTGCATGCTGAACAGATTACTCTGCTTTTGTATGACGTTCGATGAACTTTCCAAATCAGCTGGTTTGATTGCTTTTTGAAATGACTTTTATATATTAGTGCTGCTAAACCCATGCATTAAAGATTGATCGAAGTTTACATCATTTTTCCTTTGGCATCATGTGTTAGCTTTGTGTGTGTGCCTTGAGGATAGTTTTGGTTCTCCACCACAGTGGAATTAAGCTGTATCAGTACGCGCTGCTGAATAGCCCTGTACTAATGTAGAAGGAAAACTTCTGCTGAGTGTGAACTGAACTGTCACTCTTGCTCTTGTCTAGCTGTAGGTCTCTCGATCTGTCATAAGAAGGACCTTGGGTGTGCTGAGGTCACCGTGAGGTTATTTCTAGAAGGTCACCATCGTGACACAATGTGTCAGAAACCTGACAAACAATTAACAATTCATTATTAATTCATGGAGGGAGAGAGCCATAATGTGTTCTCGATGTCTCTGATGTGCGCTTCAGTCACTTAGCTGGAGCTCTGAGAGAATTATTCACACTGAGCTCGTCTGGTCGTCTGTGAGGAAGTATCACTGAAATCCTCTCGAGCCGTTGGGAATTTGGTGATATTTGTAGACTTGTAAAAGAGGGAAGATCTATGGAAGAATATTTTAGCATGTTTTGTAATAGTAGCAAGCTGTTGTTTACCTTCCAAGTCTATTTCAGTGAGCAGAAACAGTTCTTATGTCACTGACTGCTTTGCCATACCATTACTACTGTATGCTTATATTAAAATATACAAATTTGCGGCTGGATTAAGTAAAAGACAGTTTAAATTAGAAATACAGAAATATGAAAATTAGAGAGATACAATATAAATATAAACTGCGTAAAAAAAAGTCACAATATTCAGATATAAAGTTCAAATTATGAAAAATAATTGCATTTGTGAGGTGAAATTTGTAGAATTTTGCAGTTTGGAGGTATAAAGGCAAATGTTTTAGATATAAAGTTAATAACAGCCCTAATTTTGTGAAATAAACATACAGTTATGAGATTTTAAAGGTAAAAAATAGCTATATATATACAATTGTGACATAAAAGTTGGGTCCAATTGTTAATAATAGTTGCATTTATGAGATATAAAGATACAATTGATATAATATAATGCAATGTAATACATACATGTCACAATGAGGAGAGATTTATTGTAATAATTATAAAAATTTTAAGAATGTTTGATATATTTTATGGTAAAGTGCAGTTGTGAGATATAACGGCACAATTAAGAGAAAGAAGGTCACAATTATCTTTTTATTTCATCTTATACAGCAACAAGCTTCTATAAATGCCTGTTTAATAGCAAATAAATTACTTACATTTCTTATGGAAATTTAAATCAAGTATATACGTTTACCATGAAGACACAAACTATTCTTATTAAACATAACATTTGCATACTGCATTTGCTCTTCTTTCTGGCGTATATTTGTGTACTGGCTCTGTTTGATCGTTTCTTTCTCACATCTATTAACCATCTATCCATCTCGTTACGTGTCCGCTGGCATGGAAGAAACCCGCTCAATACGGTCCAAACCACCAGCAGCCTGCCACTGCAGAACACACAGCAGTGTGCTTGTCTCCGCAGTGATCTATGATAGCGTCAATAACGTCATCGTGTATATTACTGATTATTAAACGAACATGCACCATAACACTCAGTTTGCATAACACGTGATATTTCGAGACCTTTCCTGCATTCACAGCAGTATCCTGGCCCAGAATCCTCTGGTTGCGTGTGCATTAGGCATTGCTTAATTTTGTACACACACATATGCTCCCACACACACCCTTGAGGCCAGCCTTAAATTAGACAGACGATGCATTTCTCTCTCCTCGCGCCGAGTGTCCTCTTGTCTCGCTGTGATTGACGTGTGGTGGGTGTGGCGGTAAGTTATTCGGTCTAATCATTCCAGCAGGCCCCTGGCTGTGTGAGCTGCGGGTGAATATATCAATACACACAAACAAACACACTGCAGAGCGCAGGCACTGGGACTAATGTTCATGTTGGGATGTACTGGGGGATTTCGCTTATCAGACTCTTAATTACAGATATTGAGGCAGAAAGGAGGTAGGATCTGTGTGTGTGTGTGGTAGAGGAGCGGTAAAGAATTGGTGATTGATGTTGTGTCAGTGTGGAGCCGTTCAAAGCCTGCGGAAAGAGGGAGGGCCGTGTCAGATTTTCGAGGCTGGATCGCTGTAATTGGTCTGGGCTGTTCATAGCCCTGTTAACTTGTCAGTCAAGGCTGGATGGAGAGGGATAAGATGCCATCTTAATCTGAGAGCACACACACACACACACATTGAGCTGAAGGCTGCAGTGTGGGTCAGCGATCTGTTAATAGTTCTGTAAGTTATTTGAGTTTGGTGTATTTAACGCATCCTTTGCTTTTTGATGCCGCCCTCAGGTACGACTAGACAGCCACGAGACGGTGAGATCACTGGAGTCGACTATAACTTTGTCTCTGTTGAGGAGTTTTTCTCGCTGGAGGAGTCGGGGGCGCTGTTGGAGAGCGGGAAGTTCAAAGGTCAGCCCACATTTATGATCCCATAACTGAATAATTGATGAACATAAAGATTATTCGTAAAATAAAATCATTATTTCTTTATTTTAATGCTTTTTGTATGCTTATAAGGTCATGCATTACATCTATGGGACTTTTTATCCAGTGTTGATGTATTGATTGGCAGTTCTAAAAGCTCCATTTACACACATCAACATGCATCAACACAACAATACAATTGGCAATACTTGTCTATCCAACAGCTTAAAGTTAAAAGGGATCATTCACCCCAAAATCATCAATTTATTTGAATTCACACACCAAGCCTTTATGATATTTAAGAGCCTGTTATGGTCATTGAGTGTTTTTGTAGCTTGACAGTGCTCATCATAGACTTGTTGTTAATAGAAAATTGTTGTTCAGGAATTTCTAATAAATACCTTATTTTGTGTTATATATGACAAAAAACATCAAGAAAATTTGATGATATGGGGGCTTAAGACTGAGACCACTAGTGAAAATGCTCCTATTTTGCATTTTTCCTGTTATTTAATATTAATAGACACGTAGGGCCAGTAAGCAGCACTTAATGGCAAATTAGTATTAGAGCACAATTCCATAAAAACACCAATGGGAGTGGAAAATTCTGCATGTGATTTACTAACAATGTGCACATTAATAAACAATAAGGTCAAGCACAAATATTCATGGTTTTTCAGTGCTAATTCTTCACTGGGCAAAGACAGTACTATTTTAACAGCAAAAGATGGATTGCGCTGGTGCAAGATGTTAGTAAATATGCATCCTATTCTATTTTATTCTATTAAGAGCATAATTTAAATGAAAATTTGAACTGAAAAATTTCTGGTCAGTATTTCTCAGTTGCTTAATGTGCCTTTTTAATGGTATTTTAATATCTTAATATATTAATTTTGTGAAAGAATCAAACTAAACCTGACTGATATTGTAACGAGGGAGACGTGTGGATCCAAGTGCAGACATTTATTCAAACGAACACACAGTACATGTAAGCAGGGTCATGGAGCGGCAAACGGGAATATCAGAGGCAGAGACAAGAGAATAATCCAGTAGCGTAGCAGAAGTCAAACGATCGGCGAACTTAATCCAATAGGGCCGAGATGAGAGCGAGAGACCGCCGGCAGGCAGAGTCAAGACCGAAGAACACAGGGAAACAGAGAAACACGGATGACAACGGAGACAAACGTACAATGGAACCTTGGAGCTGGAGTGCCATCTAGTGGCTTTTGCTGGCAACTCCAGCTGAGGTGTTACATAGCCCCACCTTTAAGGAGCAGCTTCCAGATGCTCCTAATGTCGGAGCCGGCGGGAACGCCTACCAGGGTGGAGCAGACGTAATGATGTAATGATGCCAGTAGGCAGTGCCATCGGGTTCCGGCAGAGGGCACCCCAGCCCAGACTATGTGTTTTGTGTGTCTGCTTCTCTGTGCTCCGTTCCCCGTAAAGGACTCTTATTGTGAACTCATGTCTCCGCCCACCTTGTCTGTCGCCATAGTGATTCATTCGTTCCCCCTCCCCTTAGCCTGGTTTTCATATGTATAAAAATCCTGTGTGTTTCCTGTGTAATTCGCTGATCATTGTGCATGGATATTTCCCCTGTGTACAGCCCTCTGTGTTTTTGTGTTTTCCTATGTTCCTGGATCTCGACTCTGCCTGCCCCCGGACTCCTGCTCTCGCCTCACCCTTATTGGATTAAGTTCGCCGATCGTCTGACCCACGCTACGCTCCTGGATTATTCTGCTGCCTTTGCCTATGATGTTCGTGTTTCCTGTTGTCTCGACTCCTCTTGTGTTACTCTGTGTTTAAATAAAGCTTGCACATGGATCCGCACGCCTCCCATCACACTTGTGACAGATATATTATAATATGGCACTAATATCTAAAATACAGTGATATCACGCATTAAAAACAAAATAAGTTGCCTATGAGCAAGTACGCTGTACAAAAGGAGAGTAATTTTGTAATTAAAATATTGTAAATTGCATTTTTTGTTACAGAATGAATCTTTAAACCATACATATTTTATGTGTATTATTTTACTTCAATTTTGTCTCATCAGCTGTAGCCTTCAAATAACTGATCATTTGTTAGTGTAAATTGAAGAAATGCTATCAGGTTCCTACTTTGAGCCACACAAAGTCAGTTTATACTAAACAGAAAAGCTCATCGTCCATTGCACAGGTAATATACCCTCTAAAATAGTCATTTCAGTGCAAATGTATTGCAATTCAATGTTCAGTGTGGGACTGGAAGCTCATTCTTCTATCAGCATCATTACTGTGGGTTCTGTGGCACATGTGCCTTTAGCATGTGAGTTATGGCTCTCAGGAGCAGGATCACCTACCTCGCCTGATTAAACGAATAAAATGTATTAGCATAAAAAATGCTGCCGCATTTACAAAATGCCATAAACGCCACTCTCACCTTGCCGACAAGGCAAGATATGATTTACTTACCACTGCAAAGGCAAGTTACTCAATCAATAACAGATGGAGATCAGAGTTCGAAACTGTTGAAATGTCTGAAGATATAATGTCACTCCTGTTGTATAGTATTCCATCCTTGAAGTGGTTTTTATGCTCTTAGAGAATATACTATATGACAATATAGAGGATTATCATGTGTTGACCGTGATTGCAAGATTTAGTTGCTCCTCTTGGCTATTCGTATTAAAATAAAGCTATTGATTCACTCTGCAATAAATAATACCACATATACATGGCTTTAATCTGAACATAAATCCCTATACATAAATCCTATGTAAATTGTTATGTTAAAAATAATAATACATATGAGTAAAATGTGACACATTTTGCTGGACAATGAGGTCAGGGTGGTTCAATGTTTTCCAGAGGATATTATAAACCATAAAATAAGAATCTAAAGGAGCTCGGTAATTGTTCCTGGAAGACCTGCATGATTTTTTCATATTTGCTGGATTAGGGAACTACTACGGGACTCCTCGTCCGGTTCACATCAATCCTGATAGTCCTCCCATCACCTACCAGGAGCACCGCAACCTGCTGAGAAACTTCCGCACACGTAGCAAGTCCCTCAGCAACCTGGAGAAAGCAGGCGAGGAGGGAGACAACAGCGAGGAGGACTCAGGTCTATCAGGTAGAATGAACAGCCATCACTCACAGCATGCGCCTTGTGTTTATTACATGCAATACTCTCATAAACAATCACTCAATACATTGGTTAAAAATGAAAACATCTTTAAAATTGTAATCTAGTATGTTTGCGTTTATGAAACAGATTTATAAAATATAACTGTAAATGTAATTAATGTATATTATTTAAAATGATATAAACAAATATGACTATGATGTAGTATACAGTTAAAATCAACCACAATTTATTTTTATGAAATCAATACAAGTGTTCCTGTTCTATAATTTCATTTGAAAGTTCAGCTCAAGCTAATATATAGATGCTTATAGTGCATGAGGGTGACTATAATTAGTCTTTGTCTTTTCCTTGTCTTTATGCTAAAATTGACAGCAGTGCAGTTACTAGGCAAATAATACCAGGAGCTTTTCAGTCATTGTTTTCCCGCTCTGATGTCAGCTCTAACATATTCTGTTTCTTCTTGAGAAGCCAGCAAACCTGTGTTCTGTGTGTTATATTTCTTGTCCTATATTGTTATTCCACCTTTCCCTGACATTTGGATCTGAGGAGAATGTGTGGGCATGAAACACAATACAATATATCACAGAGGCTTGTCATTACACAGAATTATCTTGTTATGAAACAACAGATTTTTAAAGTACATATAATTTGTATTGTTTTATAATCAATGTGTTACAATTGTGTGTAATCCACGATACTCTTAGACACACGACGGAGCAGTTTAACACTTTAATGCACAAAGTTCAGACATCTCACACACAACATAAGCCAAACGAGAACGGACCAAAACTGAAGGACAGAGAGCAACTTATAAAGGGAAGGAAGTCAAGCATAATTGACAAGAAACACCTGAACAGAATAGCTAATTACACAGAAGAAGATCACAAGGGAAAAACCAAACACAACTCACAGAATACGTAACACATTGTTGTTTGCAGAGCAAGTAAAAGGTCAGTATGCCATCAAACTCAGTCTCTGTTCTCCCTGAAGTCTGCAGAAATGGCACCGGTTCTTTTGCCGTATAATGAGCCTCAAAGCTTTCCAATTGCTCTAACTGCACACTTCATGAAGACCTTTGAGAGACTGGTCCTTGAACAGCTCAGATCCCAGTCACAGACCATCTGGGCTTTACTGCAGTCTGCCCACAGCCACCCCGCTGACAGGACGCTGTTCTGCCCTATATACTCCACAGGGCATGATGATACCACCTTGATAAAGATGACACCACTGCCTGGATTATTTCTGTATGGTTAGAATCCAATTGGACTTTTCCGGTATCGTAAACGCCATTCTACTTCCCTAACTTCAAATCAAGTTTATGATGATGCCTCAGCATTTAAGAATGCAGACTCCCATACCTGTCTCAAACACGTAATCATTTTTTCCTTAGTATGTTCAGCTTATAGTGTTCTTTATAAATCAAAAACCAAGCATTTAGCATAATTTCATTAGTGGTTAACTGATATATTACCATGGCTGATATATTGGCAGAGGTTTGGCATTTTTGTAATTATATATCTAGTTGGCCGCTATGTCATATTTATATCATATTTACTGTCTTCTGTATGTAAAAATAGTGCTACCTTGTATTTATTTGGAAGAAAATAAATAAATAAATCGCCAACACACTTGGTTGGTTATAGTGTTTACAGTCGTGGCCTAAAGGCTAAGTAGCTGGACTTGTAACCCAAAGGTCGTAGGTTTGAGTCCGGCAGGGATTGTGGGTGGTGGGAGTGATTTCTCAGCACTCTCTCCACCTTCAATACCACGACTGAGGTGAGACCCTTGAGCAAGGCACCGTTCACCCAACTGCTCCCCTTCACTCTTTATATTTTGGTTCTTTTTTTTTTGTCACATAATTATATATATAAAAAGAAACATTATATATTTTTAAATGAATAAATATGTTGAATAAATATGAATTTAATTTCAGCAATTGTTATGAGGGTGTTTTCAATATCTTTATATTGACTAGTGTGATATCACTCTATCTTTATATCTGCCATGGCCACCCTGTTCTCTAAGATATTACCATCAGTAATCAAAAAATCAACATTTGTATAACCACTGTATTTCAGTTCACTCTTAACAGTTCAGTTAACAGGTGCCACAATTCAGCACTGTGTGTAGAGGGTTACTATCAGCAGGGCTCGGGGTCCGTCAAGCTCCCGGCTCACTCCCTGGACAGCACGCCAGATTTGCTTATTTAATTTAATGAAGAAGTGCAAATTCGTGAAAAGAATGCAAAATCATGTTTTATAGGGTTTCACTAGCGCATGCGTTCTCTGGGTTCGGACCCACGATCACGTTTCGTCTTATAACGCTTCGCACTACAACTTGAGCTAGACCAACCCTGAGTCATGTGGGAGATAAAAAGTACAAAACATTAATATGCAAATGTCCTGTTGCCAATAGGGGCACAAGTGTAGTATACAAACGACCTAAACGGGTGTATTAGGACATGTTGGGTTAGTCTCAATGCAGTGCTGCTGTTTCAAAGAGACTTGTGTGCTTCTGAAAGTTAAATTTAGGAGTGTGATGAGTGAATGTTTGGATATAGCTTTAAAATAATTCACATTGAGATTTAACATTTCAGTGTTAGTTCAACCAGTAGAGCATGGTGGCAGCAATGCTTTGGTCATGGGTTCGCTTTGGTTAAAAATAAATCTAGCAAATGCATGAATGGAAATGATTAATTACACTAACATTTACGTTTATAAAATTAACCATAAAAATGAATTTGTTTTTCTGCACATGAACTATATTAAATATACTATAACATATGGTATAAATAAAAAATTCATGGCCATATCCATCATGATTACTAAAATAGCATCTGTATGCCAGAGTTCATGGCATTATCCTCCTTCTGGTAAATATCAGTGCTGTTAAAGCAGATCGAGTGTGTGTATATGACACTCCAGCCAAGGGTGTATGTGTTTGTTTACAGCTGGGCTTATGGTTCTATTGGGAATATGCTAATTACCTCAGTACAGGGCGCAGGTTGCAGATGTTCAGGTCCCAGCTGGGGATCTTCCACATCCACTTTTCTTTCTATACAAGCACATATGGTATTTCAAGTGATATAAGAAGATGTCTTTATATTAATGAATAGTTGTTGAGTGAGGGACAGGTTCAGTTTAGAAGCCGAAATCCTTCCTTCATAGATATTTAAACTGCCATTTATATATACAGACAAAGCTATAGCTTACCCTTGAGAAAAAGAACAGTACACTTTAGCATGTTTTTGAGTAGTTTGGAAATAACATACAGTACTATTACATAAGAACATACATTATGCTATATTTAGTTTAATTAACCAATAACCCAAAACAATTTTTGTTTTCATTTTCCAGCTAAATGAAAACTCTAATTTTAGTTCTGGTAAAAAAAAAATATTTTCTTATGCTAAGAAGCAACAAAAAGTTAGTCATCTAGCCTTAGAGACTGTCAGAAGACATTTCAGAGCTTAAACTACAAGCCGACAAAACTGTCCAGTCAACTCTTTCATAAGTTCACTTGGGTTTTGTTTGTCTGTGCACTTTTGTTTGGCCCTGGTGTCTTCACCCCATGGGCAGTGGCACAGATGACAGAGGCATCGATCAAAGCATGACATTGAAGCCAATCAACAGAGGAGGTTTACATACCGATCTGTCTCTATGGATTAAATGTACCGCCCTGTCTCTCAGATGCTGACCCGGCTTACAGTACATTTCACAGCTGACACTGAAGCCACTTCTTTTAGACTAGAGGATGAGGAAAACTTGGTTTTGCCATTTTGCTGAATCAATTTTGTGAGAACATGCACAAGAAAACACCACATAGTGACTAACACATTTCATTATCTCCTCTTTTATCATTCTGTGTGTACGGAATACAAAAGTCACTTCTGAACCTGTGATGACTGGTATAGTGACAAACACTGCAATGTTTTGGCATCTCTTGGCTGTAGAAACATGACTGGTGACAGTTTAAGGCATTGGTACAGTGACAAAGAGCAGTGACCAGCTTTCAAATATAATTTAAAAGTAAAAAACTTTTTGTTTGTAGTATTTTTGAATAAAACAACAGAAAGAAAACCAGTGACCCACTGTCAGCAGAAGTGTTGTAAAATGGTATCTTTTTTATTGAATTAAAAAACTAGTTGATCAGTTCAGATACAACATGGCATGTAATATGGCCACAGAATGGGGACCTTCCATTAACATAATCATTTTTATACTAAAAAAGTCATTTATTCTAAACCTAATAATAATAGTAATAATAGACGTCCCCACAAGGTCAAAAAAAATTCAGGTTCTAATGTCTTTGTGGAAACATTTTGTCACCACAATGTGGGCCTGGACCACACACACACACACACACACACACATGTTGGGTTTACATGTTTTATGGGGACTCTCCATAGGTGTAATGGTGTTTATTCTGTACAGACTATATGTGGTATTGCCCTACACTGACCCTACACCTAAACCTACCCCTTACAGGAAACTACAGCCATTTTTTGATTTTCAAAAAACACATTCTGTGATTTATAAGCTTGTTTCCTCATGGGGACCTAACAAATGTCTCCACAAGGCCAAAATTTACTGGTATTCCTATCTTTGTGGGGACAATTGGTCCCCATAAGGTGATAAATACCAGGCGCACACACACACAACTCGGTTGATAACATGAAAATGTAAATGGCAAGCTATAAGTAGAAACCTCTAAAATGGTAATACACTATAATAGTTTCATTTAGCTGTTTTTCTTGCTTTTATGTATCCAATAGGAAAAATGATCCCATTTAGAACTGAATAGAAAAGAGAATGACTTGAGTAATAATTCAATGAATGTTGAAATCGAAGCTTTCAGCCAGAATAGCGTTTGTGTTTCAGTAAGCCGTGTCATTTCACAAGTCTTGTTTTCTCTTCATTGGCATTTCAGGTGGTTCGGCCGGGGCGAGCAGTGCCCCCGCTCCCACATCATCCCCCAGCCAATCACGTGATTCAAGCAGAGGAGACGGCAGTGCCTTGGAGAATGGACTCGGACCCCGTAGAGGAGCACGGATGACAGGGACGGAAAACTGGGAGATGATGTACAGCGACTCAGGGAATGCCTATTACAAAGAGTAAGAAGATTAATGATGTCTATATGAATGATTTACACTGGGTTACTCCATAGACCAAAGGTTTTAAAGCCCTAAAAGCACAGCTGATTTAGCTTCAGAACTACAGTTTTACCTTGGATATTAAGGAATGGTTCATTCAAGAAGGCAAAGGGTGAAACTATTCAATGTTTGTATAGTTTTTCCCCACACAATGAAAGTCAATGGGGTCCAAACCAGTTTTTCCTTACCACTTACCACAATTGCTTAAATTCGAATAATTTTTATGCAGCCCGGATTACATTTTATTCATCTTGCATGGTTTTGATCTTGGTTTTTAAGGATGAGAGAATGTCACTCTTCAGGCTTCAGCCAAGTGACAGATAAATTTGTGGCACATATGGTCTGATTGGACCTGATATCTTTAATATTTTTAAGAGATAAAATTCTTGTCCTATTTAAAAGCGTTTTGCTATCCTATAGTACTTTTTCTATCTTACCTCCCCATACTTGTACATTTTACATTTTATTATTCAGCAGGTTTTCCATGAGAACAATGAGGTGTATATAATTAGAACCCTCAATACAAAAATGTATCAGCAGCACAATTATTTATTATTTAAGTATGTACTGGTGTAAAACACTACCTACAGTCATTTATATTGGTGATTTAGTGTGTCGACACTGACATCTTGTGTTATGTGCTTGTCCTGCAGCCATCATCTAAAGCCATCCTCTTGGCTTAATCGCCGAGCTCACAGCAGAGACAATATCTGTATGACTGAATGTAAGATTCTGTTTTATTCTATTCAATTGTGATGTTGCCTTTTGTCTCATTTCCATTCAGGTTTAGGTAATGCAACAGTTTTATATGTAATAACCA
>JAUCMS010032419.1:0-16861 GCA_032357445.1 Enteromius radiatus
TTTGTCATGTAAGGCCATAGACAATTTGACATGATTTATTTTATTTCATGTGTCAAAAGGGGTTCAAAAGCATTGTTAAAATGGTTTAATTCAATATACATGTACGGGTAATCTTATGTAGAAAATGCCAACAAAGGAATGTTAAAACTTGAAGGAAAGAATTCATTTATAGTTATTGAATAAGGAAATGTTTTTTTTTGTAAGCAACTTGCTGTTTGAGTTATTAATAATGTTTATTTTGTGTACATTTATAGCTCTTACGGTGAGGTTACAAGGCAAGGTTAAATAAAGGATTGTGACCCATCAGTTTAAGAGACCATCATTTCAACCGGGGACGCTACAGGGACCCCCTGCTGATGTCAGTAAGGGCAGCCGGTGTGACCAGGGCTTCCGCACGGGCCATTGTAGAGTTTCTGTAGCTTCAGTGCTTCCTGTGATGGCGGTTGCTATCCTATCCTTGCTGTTCCCCAGAACCCATTTGTGAACTTGTTTTGCCATGGCCCGATCCGCCAGAGGCCACCAGTTATTCTGATTTGCCGTGGCCTGATCCTCTAGAGCCAGTGTGTGATCCTGATTCGTCGTGGCCCAATTCGCCAGAGCCTGTCATTGGTCCAGATTTTCCTTGGGTATGTAAAGTTTTAATACATTTAATACTACGTCTTTTTCACCTGGGTTAGCCTAACATTCAAGCACTATGTTCAGTTAACTTTCACAAAAAGTACTTTTGTGGTAATAAATTATTGCGATGATTGAAATTAATTCCCTGCAGAGATATGGGTTACGTTAGACCCATTATGTGCATCAAGGGGTTAAAATAAATAAAAAAATCACATAAAAATGACTAAACATTTAACTAAAATTAAAATAACATCATGAACATATTAATAAATACTGAAGGATAATTGTTGAAGAATGTTCCAAGGGCAATCAATGAGAAAAGAACTTCATGGGAATCTGGGAACCAGATTAATAAATATGAATAAATAGTATAGTAAATACTAAATTAACACGGTTTCCAAAACCTAAAAAGATTGAAAATGAGAAATGTTGCCTTGCAACTAACTTTAGCATCTCTACTGTATATAAAAAAACTAGTTCAAAATATTAGCAAGTACTGTAATAAATACTAACTGATACTAAAATTAACAGTTTTCAACACATTTAACCTGTACACTTTGGTCTATTCTTCATTCAAAGCTGTAGATTATCAGATTTGATTATAGGACGTATATCGTATTTTATAATGTTTTGTCCTATTTTAAGATGAAAAGCCCCTATTTTTCTTGTCATATGGCTTTGAAACAGTAATAGGGGAATCAGTAACACAAATATAAAGCATTACACCTTGATAGAAGAAATAGTACCTAGATTGGCCTAAAGAGAATGCCAGGAATTAAATAATGAATAAAACAATAGTGTGAGGATGTGAAATGTAATAAATTCTGACAATCAAATGCGATTTAAAAATCCCATAAATGTTCTTTCTTTGTGATGTCTCTTGATAAGTCGATAAATCTGAAGCAAAGATCACAGGAAGAACTTAAAACACCTTCAACAGGAAGACTGAAATCCAGCAGATGCACCTGTTATGATGTGAATCTGTGTAGCAGTCGTGTTTTGATTGATCGTGTGTGTGTGTGTGTGTGTGTTGAAAATCCGGGTGCTTTTTGCATTTTGCAGCACGGTAAAGGTGTGATTATGAAAAGTGAGGCGAGGGTGCGCCTGTCAGTAGTGTAGGTGTTAGTTAATGCCACTGCAAGAAACATCTGCGGGGAGAAAAGGGTCTATTTTTAAGAGGTTTACTCAGGGAAAGGTACGGCACACACGTCTTTCTCTGACACATCCTTCTTTTTCCGCCTGCATAGATTGTCTGTGCCACCGGCAGCTTTGGATCGGACCAGCAGTCGGTGTGTCACCTGTGATTCTGGCAGGCGGTTTGTCTCATCTCCGTCTCATTGTGAGTGTTCCAGCACCTTCATTAGCAACTCGGCTCGTCACACTGCCTTTAAACGCTGATAATGTGATAATTAAAACAGCTGACGAGCACGGGCTGTCATCGCTGTGGCAACAAAAAGCCTCATTTACAGGTGGAAGAATAGCGAAGCATCATCCAGATTTGCCATCATATAGCTGCTAAAAACCTGAGGAAAATACTGGGTGGTACCGTTATTAAATCAGATGGAATATACCATAGTACAGTGCCAGTTCAAAAAAAAATTGTATCATGTGCCCAAAGAATGAAGTCAGCTGACTAAACTAAATATATTGAATGACAAGGTTATTCCATCACAGGATTTTTTCTTCCCTGATGGCACAAGATGGCAATGCCAGGATTCATCGGGATCAAATTGTAAAAGAATGGTTCAGGGAACATGAGATATAATTTTCACATCTGGATTGGCCACAACACAGAGTGCAGACCTTAACCCCGTTGAGAATCTTTGGTATGTGAGATGGGACTTTTATTTTGGATGGGCAGTGTAGTTGATATACTATATAATATATATATAATTTTGGGTTTTTTTTAATATATGTATATTAAAAACATCAACTCACCAAAGCTGCATTGAGAAGTATTATTATAATGAATTTATTCCTGTGATGCAAAGCTGAATTTTCATCATCATTACTCCACATCATTCATTACTCTTCAGTGATCCTTCAGAAATCCTTCTGATTTCTGCTCAAGAAACATTTCTTATTATTATTATCAGTGTTGGATAATAATCCTGTGATAAAACTGCGTCAACAGTTGATGCAGTTCTGCCTTATATTTTTGTGGAAACAAGGATAATATGTTCTAGAATCCTTTCATGTATAGAAAGTTTAAAGAGGAAACTTTTTATATGAAATAGAAACGTGTCATTAGTGTCACTTTTGATCTATTTAATGTGTCCTCGCTGATTAAAATGATAATTTCTTTATAAAAAAGACCTCGTATTTTTAAACAGTGTACCATAGTATTTTCATGGTGTCATCCAGAAAGCAATGGCACTGTACTTTTCCAGCGATCATTTTCTCAGACCGTTTTGGTAAGGTTATGAACAAACGTTCTTCCATAAATGCTAATACAGTGTTCATGCAAAGTAATCTGGTCTCTAATAATGTTCTCGAAACATCATTATTTTTTTTACTAAAATATTTTAGTTGGATTTTCATCTAGTTTTTAAAGTGCCCTTTTTATGGGTTATGAAAGTTCATATTTTTTGTCATGCATGCAAGGTCAGTGTATTTAAAATATGTATTTATTTTTACCTTTTTGCTCTCAAATGATTCCTTCAATGTTTAATTTTTTCCAAACCCCTCCGGTGATTGGTCAATTTCATTTAAAGCAGTGTTTGTGAGCTTTTAATGGTTTAAAAGTGGCATGTAGTGGCTAAGAAAGAATTAGCATTTTTATTCAGACCAACAGAAAAGACCAACAAGTGGGCGACAATATGCTAATGTTTAATTCTGATGTCAAGATGAAACGGGGCTCGTTTTAAAAACAAATTTCAATGATTCAGTGTCGACTCTCTTTTGAGAGACATTAACTTTATACACGGTGCGCTGATTTTAGATTTTCAACTTTTCAGGATGTTTTTATTCACTTAGAGCTGTGTTACACACCACATGAAAGGTCATTCTCAGATATTTATAATAGTTACTTGTTTCAGAATCTTTAGAAAACATTCAAAAGTAACATTCCCATATTGTTTGCAAAATAAAAAAAAAGAGTGAATGCTTTCTTTACCTTGTACATAACCAAGAAACAAAAATAAACTGGGCGTTTTGAACATTCAGAGAACATGCCGAGGCAATGTTTTCCTAATTTAATGAGAACATTAGCAAAACATTCTAAGAACATATTTTTGATAGTTGGGTTTTTGTTATTAAATTAGTCTTATGTGATTCAAATTGTCAGAAGGCATATTCAAAAGTCATTCCCGTTGGAATTCCTCCAAACTTTCACCTCGGCGTGTAACTGGACTCATGTTGAGCATGTGTGAATCACTATAAGAGTATTAGGTGGCAGATAAATGCATTTCCCCTTCCTCTCTCCATCTCTTTCTTTCAACTACACAATGATTTATTACCTGAAAAGACCAGAGAACTAATTAGTGGAGTAATTAATTAATTTAAATTTGCATATTTGCATTTGCAATTAGTGCAGTCAACTGATTAGTCTGAAATGAGGAGTTTGACTCATCAGATGCTGGTGTGAACTGGACCAGAACGTGCAGAATGCCAGCTGAGGCGTTTTGGGGGGCAGAGTGTGTGTGAATGTGCGTGTGTGTGTGTCCAAATGTTGGCGTTTTGGGGACTGCCCTCTGCTGCACAGAGAAATACTTACTGGAAAAGTAGTAGTTTGTCTGCTATATGTTTTAAGGACGATGAAGCGTAAACTAAACACAGCTGCACTTCTCGCAAGACTGCACTACAGAGATTCATAGTTGTCATACACTGTGGGCCCAAACTACTGTAGCACTTAACACAACGGTATCTAACACCAGCACAACATTTGGGGGAGGTTTTGCTTGGTGTTCTTGAAAGTACCATTGAGGAATTACTATGGTAAATGCCTGCACAGAATAGAAGAGACCAGGGCAACTTTAACAAAAAGTAATTAAAAAATAGCAAAATTATATAAATATAAAAAAATTAAACAAGCTACAAGAAGTGTATAGAGCAATAGTGTCAGACACAGTTTACATATGCCTCTCCCACCAAAAAAGTAACCATATATATAAGTAAAACATTACTTTTTGAAATACATGACGTTTTCATGTAGAATTTATATAATTTAAAACAATATATCAACTAATAATAACAGAAATGAAAAAAAACAAAGGTTTTTGACAAATGAATGTAACATTTAAAACATGTGACAACTTGCCCCAGTCTGATTTTAAAGATTAAAACTTTAGAATTTCTAACATTTTTCATACAATGTCATAACATTAAAGCAATTCTGAAAGACAAAAGCAATCCATTAAACAGCAAAAAATAAAATAATAAAAAACACCAAAAACAATCAACAGTAACTTAAAAAAAAATAAAAACCCTAAGCCTATATGAAATTTCTAACATTTAAAACACACAAAACTTAAACTGAGAACATCTCAGTTTTAGTCATATGATTCTTGTTTATGAGGGTTTTGTTTTGTCTCAGTTTTATTGTGTTCATTTGTTCAACCAATTTGGCAAACGTATTTGTGATATTTGGAAATAATTTGTAATACAGAATTCATAGAAATGATCTTAATTGGACTGTAGACTCAAAACCTTTCTGCAATATAGCCACGTTGTTCTTGAAATATCTAAATATCATAATTTCCAGCACTGTTAAGTGAGAGTTTGACTGAATATATGGGATGCAGTACATCACGACAGAATTCATTCTTTGCTCTGTTTATCAGCTGAATGCTGCTCAACATGTATATGCACGCAGGCTGTTATTCATATGTAAGTGTGCAGAGATTTTATGTAATATCTGAGCATTTATTATCCATCAGACGACTCTATAACACGCGTTCGTGAACTGATTTGCTCTTGCCTGCAGCATTCGTCGCCCTATAATCAAATACACGCTTCGCTTTAAAGTCTAAATCATTTAGCCGTCTCTACACTACTATTGCTGCAGCAGAACTGGCATTAATCTCTCTTTTTTTTAACTCAGAGTTTTTTGACGGTAAATGAGAGCCTCCCGGTGCCCATTACCGCGCGCACCAGATGATGAGAGCCGAATGAAGGTCCCCAGAGACCGCGTCACGTGACCAACAAAACGTCAGTGGCAGATGGCATGGGTACCAGCGCTGGTGCCTGGCATGGGTGTCATTTCTCTGTGAAAGAGAGAGAGGGAGATTAAAGGAATTCTTACAGCTTCACATCAAGCACATGGGAGGCAGCTCTGCGCGACGCGAGGAATCCGAACATGCGAGCTGAACACTGAAGAAACAGGTGAGCCATGGAGAGTCAGTCTGCTTTAGAGCATCAGTTTGGGCATGCATGTGTTGTTGTTGTTGTGTTTATTGTTATAAACAGTGACGCGCATAGCTCCAGTCTTTTCTGCCGTGCAAACAATGCACCTATATGGCACGGTTTTGAGTTCTCCGTTGCTAATTTATTGTTAGTCTGTGTAAGGAGTAACATCGACCAGTTAAACCAATTACAAATGAGCTACATGACTGAAATCAATTTACATGACCACCACCCTCCTGAGATACGACAATAGAAACGGTTGTGTAAAATGCGTTTACTTGACAAAAACTTAATTTTGAGTCGATTGATGCAATTTCACGTATTGAATAGGTGATCATGCTAATGGATGTTAAACCAGAATATTTGTCATCTGAATCAGCAGGTTCTCATTTGATTTCATTTAGGCTATTACACCTACATAGGATTTCTGTATAGGCTATGATTAAAAACTAAAACCATCATGTATGACCACACGGGGTATATTTTAACATTTTTCAATGTATGCGTATTAGAAACCATCAACGATTACAAATGCACAGCCTGTAGGCCTAGATTTCAATGACAAACACGTTCTGATGTGTTTTTAGTTTTTCTGCATGGCAACTTTTATTTATCGATTTTGAATTAAAATGTTTACACGTTAAATGTTTAAAAACACATTTTTGGGGGATGATAATTTAGTTTATCACAATAATATACGAAATGCAGTGGTATAGACTGTAAATAAATGGCATGGTTTGAACTTGCAACTTATTTGCATGTATACATTTGGAAAAAATAATCTTTATCAGATAAATATTAAACGTATTTTTAATCATTTTTACATAGAAAGTCTCGTTTTAGTTTTATAAATTTCCTTAAAAACAGCATCTTAAAATTCTTTAAAACCTTGTATTATTATTAAAATTGGATATTAAAATGTTCAATCACATACTTTTTTACTCCTAAATCCAAAGCCACTGTTTAATTTTTTTTATGTAACAGGGACGATGCTAACCGTACCATTTGAAGACCCAGACATGATGCGCGATTCTCAGTTTGGTGCCTCCTTCACCCGTCAAGAGACGCTCAGCAGCGCCGAGCTCAAGGAGACAGAGGACGACAACACGGACAGAGAAGAGGAGGAGAGAGAGGACGAGAACGGTGTCCCTAAGAAGAAAGGTCCGCGTAAAAAGAAATTCTCCGAAGGACGCAACGACCGCGTCAAAGTGCGCCGGCAAGAAGCAAACGCTCGCGAGCGCAGCCGCATGCACGGCCTCAACGACGCGCTCGAGAGCCTGCGCAAAGTCGTGCCGTGCTACTCAAAAACGCAAAAACTCTCCAAAATCGAGACGCTGAGGCTGGCCAAGAATTACATATGGGCTCTATCTGAGACTCTGAGCGCAGGAAAGAGACCCGACCTGCTGGCGTTCGTGCAAACCCTGTGTAAGGGCTTGTCACAGCCTACCACTAACTTGGTTGCCGGTTGCCTGCAGCTGAACGCCAGAAATTTCCTCACGGACCAAAACGGGGACGTGTCGTTCTCTGGCAGGCCTCAATACGATTCTCTGTACGCTTATCCTAACGCGGAAATGGCCACGCCCACCGGCCTCAGCTCCGGGCCCCGCGACGGCGTCAAGCCGTTCCGACCGTACAACTATTACGCGTCCTATGAGTCCTACTACGACAGCGCCTCTCCAGAGAGCAGCAGTCCTCATTTTGACGGCCAAACGAGTCCCCCGATTAATTACAACGGGATTTTCTCGCTAAAAAAGCACGAGGACCAAGTCGAGTACAGTAAGAACTGCCATTATGGGATGAGATACTGTAACGTTCCCGGTCGGGGCTCCATGTACCGCGTTTCCCAAGACAGCCATTTTCCTTACGACTTACATCCCCGCAGCCAATCGTTCCAGAGCCAGGACGAATTAAATACGGGTTTCCATAATTAAAAGCGAGCATAGGGGTTGGATGCCAGTTACACTAATCTGTTAATTAATTAGTGCTTGTTGCTGATTGTTTTCTTTTGATTTCGATACACGATATTGAGAAAAACAAACCCCAATTCTATTTATTTTAGAATGCACAGACTCTTAAAAATAAAGGTGCTTAAAAGGTTCTTCGCAGAGATGCCACAGAAGAAGCAAATTTTATTTCCATGAACCATTCAGTTAAATGATATTTAAAGAACCATCCCATTCATACCTTTTGTCACACTAAGCTTTTGTGAAACAAAAGCAGTTCTTCTATGGTATCAGGAAGCTCCTTTATTTGTAAGAGTGTATGTTGCTCATGCATTGACGCGTCGGCCTGTTACAATCAAATAATAAAAAGAAGATGGAAATTTAAATTCTAAGACTTTTTAACAATACTTGTCTCATATCCTGTGCAAATGGATTTATTCGTGTGTTACATGAAACACAAAATCACGATAGCAATAATGGAACTATGCAACGCAGAATGACAAATATATTGCCGTGCAGACATGTAAATAGCCTTATTGTGTGAATTTTACTATTCGTTAGACTTCTGTGTCTTTGAACTCTAGATACTCACCTGATACTGACTGATTCCGCATAATGTCAATTAATAAGGAAACTATTGTGATTTTGCTATGTAAAATGTTTTTTTCTCTTCCTGTTTATTTAGTTTATTCTCTGAGGAGCGTCGGGTCTTGTGAATGATGTGAACTCGAGGAGCTCACTTCGATCAACTTGTCGAAATAAATATTGAATGTGATCAACTGTGTTCATGCTCTTTCTTGAGGAAGTAACCTGAAAGATGAAAATTAATACTAGACGTTAACGGTCTAAATCAGCATGTCATATTGCTTTGCACGAGACTTTAATTTCGACATCTCTGTCTTCAAATATAAAATGTGTTATTTATTATTAACATTCATAACGGATGACTGAGGTTATTTAATGAGAGGAAATAAATGTAAAAGTTTTTAAAAACCTTAAAAGTTGTCTTTAAATGGCTTATTCTAAATATTCCCGTGACCGCACGCGTTTGGTAAATTATGAACTTTATGTCAGCACTAAATAACTTCCTTAAAAAATCTGATAAGTGATTGATAAATTCTCTACAGCACAAATAACTCTGACACCTGATCGAAATACACATACTGCTTGAATTTATTTTTTGAGAGTTGAGGAAAAAGCAAAAAAAAAAAACCCGTTGTTTGGATTCGAACTTATATTTATTCATATTTGGATATTTATGCTCTATTGGGGTTTCAGCATGAACATGTTGAATTCGTTAAGATTGTTAATAATGTATGTTATCCAAATAACGGACTGTAATGTTTATTTAAATGATTATTAGGCTACTATTATTAAATAAAACATCTAACGAATTTACAAATTTATTTTTTGTTTCATAGATCAACAAGGTAGATGTCGGATAGCACATCTCTGAAATGAGTTATATTGATTTACAATTTAAATAACAGTTTTATCTTTAGCACTAATTATATGATTTTATTATTGTTATATATAACCTTTCAAGCTCGCGATTGTAAAAATAAAATACGAAATTCAATCAAGGAAGCAAGACTTGTGATTTTCTTCTCATTATTATTATATCTTTTTTCTTCTTCCTCTTCTTCTTATCCTTAATAATAATAATAATAATAATAGTAACTACAATAAATTATTATTTTATTTTTATTTTTATTTTTATTTTTTGGGAGTCAAACGAATAGTGTAGGTGGTGTAACTTACTTCAGGGTTCAGAGTTTGACCGGCTTTCACTGAACGCCACACAAATCCGTATTTAAGTGTCCGAGGACTAAAATATTTCTTAGATAAAATAGGCTAGCATTTGCAAATTTTTGTTATTTTTTTCACATAGGCCTAAACAAAGAAATCCAATATAAACATTCATCTGAACTTGAGCCGCTATCAGCAGATGTCTGTCCGCTGTGTATTAGTCGCTGAGATTTACAGCCTTTTAAAGTTTCTCTGAAGACTACAGGTTAAAATTAAAACATACGTTAAAATTATAACGCGACGGTGTACATATGTGAATATTTATGGTAAAAAAAAAAAAAATAATTGTTTTCAGTCAGGTATAAAATATAAGCGGAAGCAGCAAAGATCACATTGCATTTAACTTAAACATCGTTCTTATATTTGGATGTGAAATATAATATACCTTTAAATAAAATTCATAAAGCAAAATAAATATTGATAGAATTGCAGTGAAGGTAAATAAAATCATCTGCGCCGGTGTTTGCTTGTCTATGACATCATCTTGTCCTGCTCTGTTGCTGTGAGTGTGAAAATGTGTCTCTGTTTGACATGTGAATCTCTGGAGCTGGAAACCTCCAGGCCAATGACACCATCCTTCCTCTCACACTCATCCTCTCCTTCAGTCAGCCTCTGACAGCTGCTCCCTGACAGGAGGAGTGTGTGTGTGAGTGTGTGTGAGAGAGCGAGGTCTGCAGGCAAACAGTCTCGGGGGTGAAGGTCTGAATGGTTGGCATGCATTTGCTCTCCTTTGACTGAGAGGTTAACCACGATTGTGCCCCCCTCCCTCTCTCTTTCTCTCTCTTTCTCTCTCTCATGGAGTCTATAGAGGTAAAGTATAGAGCGGCATATGGCATATTCTGTGTGGGTGGCAGAGCCGGGGGCGTCAGTCTGGCTTTTATATGGCCACAGTTTTTACATTCATATCTGTTCTTTATGGGTCCATGCAACCCGTATTAAAATGCTATCCATAATGCATGCATATATGCATATACATAAACACAGACAATCAACTTACTCTAAGTGAATCAATTAACGAGTGGCTCATAATTGCACCCCATGGCTTAATTGTCAATATGTCACAAGTAAATATGAATAGCATTTACAATACATTACAGTGTACAGTATATGCCACAAATCATGAAGTGCAATGTAGGCTAAGATTATTGGAATATATGTTGATTGGAGTATATGTCTACATCACAATTTCAAGTTTATTTCACTGCATTATTTGCTGTTTTTTGTAATTACTAGCAAGCTAAAACTGTTTCTAAATTTAATTTTAGAATTAGATAGATGATAGAATTAGAAAATGATAGATAGATAAATGGATAGATAAACAGACATTAGTAAATTAAATACAAAAAAAATATCCTTAGCCTAAAATTTGTTGTTATTATTATTGTTATTATTAATTAAAATGAAATAATTAATGATTTTATCATTCCATGGCAATAACACCCAAATTCCCAACATAAGTCTTGGAAAATGTAATCAGTGAGGATGAAAAATAAGTACGTTTGAGAAATGTATTTAAACTGTTTATTTGCTTTGTTAATTAATTTATTGAACACAATGAAATGAAGAGTTACAGAATTCCAGTCCTGATAAATAGCAATTATTTAAATGGACAAACAGTGTCTTGAATGGTTAAAGGGCACAATCCCTCTGAGTCTGGCATTGCCTAAAATAAATAGCCTGTTAGAAATAATCTGGGTGATTAAAAGTGAAAAATGCTCTGCCCCCACAATGGTGATTTACCACCTTAAACTTTGGCTGCAGAAGTGAATAATAATTCCCGAAGAGAGAGAGAGAGAGAGGGGAAAAAAAGGACAGCTCTAGTCACATCGTCAACCCTCCCTAAATTTCCAGCCTTCTCCGGGACACAGATGGCCTGGGACACAAAACTCTCCCTATTAAATTCCTAATAATCATTTCTCTTGTGGAATGGTGTGAGAGACTGGGGAGGGGAGGGGTGAGGCCGAGGGATCGGCTGTTTTAATTAGATGCTTTAAGGAGCAGAGGCGGTGTGGGAAGCAGTGCATTCTGGGAGTGATGGGTGCAGGGCTGCCATAAAATGACACCACAGCAGAAGCCAGGAGCTCATTTGCATGTCAGATTGGCATCGGATTGGCACTGGGCCTGGGCACGGGGAAACACTCCTGAACTCAGCAGTCAGAGGTCTGAAGAGGAGAGAAAGACAGCAATTATGTTCCGGGTGTGAGAGTCTGTTTGGAGAAAGGAGAACTAAAATTACGTAACAGAAATACGGGACTGTAATGTTTTAAATGGCACATGCATTTAGGGGACTCTGTAAACAGTCATTCCAAAACAAATGCTGTAATTACTGTGATATGTGTTGTGTCGCCATACAAAGATTTCCTGCTGCGGGCTTTCAAAGGGTCATACTTTTATTCATATTTAACATTTAAAATGTACATTTTATATTTATATAATATTTATATAACTATCATTTTACAAAAATATAAAATAAAAAATATTGATAGAATATCTGGACAAAAAAAAAAAAAAATATATATATATATTATTGTATGCAATAGATAAAATCACACTGGTATATATTCTGACAATAATTATGCATTATTTTATTTTCAGTGTTTTATTAAAATTACAAATATATATATATATATATATATATATACTACAAAGTCATAGGCCTATATATATTTTATTATATTTTTTAATAGATAAAATCATACAGTCTGACAAGAATTATGTCTATAATTTTATTTTCTAATGTTTGATTAAAATTGCATGTTTACACACACAAAATACAGAAATATACAATATTAATATTTAACCCATATATATATATATATTTTTTTTTTTTTCATTTTATAGAATCATGTATATAGTGAGATTTTCTAAAAATGAAATAGACTTTCATACAAGACTTTTATATTTATAACAGCCCTGCTTCACAGTAAACTACCTGTTTGTATTTCAAATAAAAGTGCAATAGCATTTCTACAACTTTGAACTTTTCAGACATCCATGCAATGTGAAGTTTCAGTTTCATAGGAATGAACATGAAACAGTCATTGATTAAACATGCATGAGTTCCCGTCATTTATATAAATCATAAGTTTATTGGCGCCCCAGAAAGACTAATAAGAGACATATTTAACTTCCATTAGTAAAAAGTGATGACAGGTCATTTATAATAGCGTGGATCTTGCTGAGAGGCTCAAAGCTATTAAAGAGTTCATCTCCAAGAACTTCATATTCTGTTGACATTTTGTCCAAAGTCACGTTTCGCAGCATAAGAGGATTGAGAAGAGAAAGCGACTGTTTGAAAGGCTTTAATAGACCTGCATGCCCGAGGGAAAGTGCAGCAGTTCATTTCAGTGTGTTTTTCCTCTTCCTGCCGTCAGCAGTTTACAATAAAAGTGATTTTAAAGTCCAATAACAGGAAATAAGCCTACATTAAATGAACATTAAACTGAGCAGATTTCTATGTGTCCATGTCTGTCTGTGCTGTTTGTCTGTGAGCAAATGGGACACAATCCAACTGCCATTACCCAGAAACACACCTGCTGTTCACGGCTGATACCAGAATCTAAAATAAATCAGGCCGTAGAGTTTACTGGAAAATAAAATCTGAACTGCTCAAGTATGAAGTCTCTGCCAGCGTTGCAATCATTTTAGTTCATTAACTGCTCAAAATGATCCAAACGCCATAGTTTTTGCATGACCAGGACCATTTAGACTACAATTTTTTAATATATATTAAAAAATATATATATAAAATTAGGAAATAATGGATAACCTATCTAGTTCTTGATTCGTCGATTTACAATAAATCCTATTACCCTAAACAATGTAAACCGTACTATTAAAACTATTATGAATAATGAAGAGAAGTGACTGTTTATAATTTATGTAATAAAGTAAGAGTGACCACTGCAGGCATTAAGTTGTGTCATTCATCTCTAATTGTGTGACCACACCCCTCTCCGGGAAGATTTGTACATTTCTGGTCATTTGTGAAATGTATGGGTCTGGCTTATGGTGTGCTTCCAGCTTGGTTTAGGTGTAGATAACAGCTTGTTTTGTTGCTTCAAATTGCAAATTGTCACGTGAATGTTTTATCTAAATCAGGGGTCTCCAACCCTGCTCCTGGAGAGCTACCGTCCTGCAGATTTCAGCTCCAACCCCAATCAAACACTCCTGAAGCAGCTAATCAAGGTGTTCTGGGTTACTTAATAATTACAGACAGGTGTGTTGGAGCACGGTTGGAGCTAGGATCTGCAGGACGGTAGCTCTCCAGGAGCAGGGTTATTGGAGACCTCTGATCTAAATGATCAACGAATAGTTTAGCCGTTTACTGCACTTTATTATTCTATTATTTCCCTATGGCAGCTAGTGAACCGGATGTCTTGCACATTCACAGAAATGGCTTACTTTTGCATTGAAGAACAAGGAGGAGGAGTCGTGAAGTGTGAAAACATCATGCACTTGCGTATTTTGTGTTCAGTCTTTACCAATAGTGTTTCTTTACAAAATTACACTGCCAACTAATGCCATGCATAATACAGCACTTTTAGTTGTTTTTGTGGATTTATGTGAACTGGGAACATTGTTTGTGCAGACATTGATGTATAAAGATAAGCTAACAATGTCCAATAGAAGAGTAGTTCACCTAAAAATGGAAATTGCCCCATAATTTACTCGCCCTCAAACCATCCTGGGTATATATGACTTTCTTCTTTCAGACGGTTTGTAAAATTTGTCCTGGCTCTTCCAAGCTTGTTAATGGTGGATGGTGGCGATTATTTTGAAGCTCTAAAGAGCGCATATCCGTCATAAAACTAACCCACACACCTCTGGGGAGTTAACACATGTCTTTCACAGATGAACATGAGACTGTTCGGGATAGACCTACAGTCTTCACAATGGCATGCAATGCATTAAGCTCCCAGGTCATTTTATGTCTTGTAGTTTTTTCAACTGAAATTGTTTCTTTTTCATTAAAATGTTTGTGAGCTGAACAGCGAGTAGATTTTTAAACAACAGTAGAAGTGTTTCTGTTTCTCACATCGTTTTTGCTTCTTGCCACCCTATAGCAGTAAAAATCCTAATGTGCCGGTAACATAAGGTAGACAAAAACCTTGAAAACAATCCATGCATTCATTTCATGGCCTCTGAGTAAACAACACAATAGCAGGGTGAATTGATGAAGACTGGGGCATTTGCCCCGAAGGCTGTGAGTAATTTTTTCAAGGTGGAGGTGTTCTTGACCCAGAGCTCCCGTAGCTTCAACAGCAGATGTGTGATGGTGTGTGTACACTGCTGATCGCTGAACTATGAACTGTTGAAGCGGCTCATTCAAAGTCATTGCTATTTGGTATCGCTCGGTACTCACAAAAAATCATCATACAAGTCTTGCATTAGATGTTGTTTCTGCATATGATATGGTAAGATACAGCGTGGCACAGCATTCACAAATTTCTGATGAACCCAGCCAGGTAATTAGAACGAAGGCGGAGCTTTGTGACACACTGGGCATCTTTGATGTTCATCTGGTATGCAAATTTATTCTGCACTATTGGGTCTTTACAAGCCAATGCGATGTTTACATTTCACACACATTCAACAACAATGCATTGCAGGGCTGTTTTACACCATTCACATTTATTCACTTAGTGTATTACATTCAAAAAGACTTACAAAGGAGGAACGTGAAGCACTCCGCAAATTACGAAACTTCAAATATATGCATTTGTACAGAAATATAAGTGAAAAAAAATAGCAGTACACAGTGTTGTTTTATTACATTTTTGTTTTTTTTGGTTCAACTTTTAACTAAAATGAGATATGTTGCCTTGGGAGATAGCTGATTTTGTCCCCCCACAAATTAAATTAATGTTCATTAATCAAAAGTTTCATGGTTTTTGTTAATAAAAACCTGGTACAAAGTGCCTTTATGATTACATATCATTACAAAGTGCATATATTAATTCCACTGTAGTTCTCAACCTTCTAAAGGAAAAGTTGATCAACATTTGTTCGTTTATAAGACCGACTGATGTGGAAAGAAAATCATATGGGTTTGAAATGACATGAGGGTGAGTGAATGACAAGATTTTTCTTTTCGTATGCGCTATTGCTTTACGCGCACATGTGGCCTAATCAACAGTACACTGATTTTTTGACAGTCACGTTTCACCCTCTGTCCTCCTGTCCTACTGTTGTTCAGCTCATGATGTTCCTCTGTTCCACCTGTCCACCGGGACGGCCCTGTTCTCCAGGACTCCACCCCCATCTCTCCCTGTCCTGCGATTGGACAGAAGTGAGCTGTCTGACTGCAGAGGGGGAAAAACTTGGTTCCCATCCAACAAAGTGTCATTGGGGACACGCATGGCCTGCTGGAGGCAGGGACTCGGGCGCTAATGGGGCCCGCAGCAGCACCTGGGGATTTTGGAGAGAGGGCTGGAGGAGGAATTTAGAATGCCTCGGTAACCAGAAGGACTGTTTCCTCCTTACACTTTTTTTGTTACCTTACTTTTGAAACGCCAAGGTGTGGTAGTCTGCAATCTGTCATGTTTGTTTGTCATTAGCTGCTGCTTGACAGCTTGGTTTTGGATAGACTGATAGAACAATAGATGGGTAGATTCGATGGATGGATTGATAGATAGATAGATAAATAGATAACAGAAGGAAGGATGGATGGATGGATAGATAGATAAATAGATAGCAGAAGAAACAATAGAACGATAGATAGAACGATAGAACAATAGATAGAATGATAGATAGATAGATAGATAGATAGATAGATAGATAGATAGATAGATAACAGAAGGAACGATGGATGGATGGATGGATGGATAGATAGATAGATAGATAGATAGCAGAAGAAACGATAGATAACAGAAGGAACGATGGATGGATGGATAGATAAATAGATAGCAGAAGAAACGATAGATAGATAGATAGATAGATAACAGAAGGAACGATGGATGGATGGATGGATGGATGGATGGATAGATAAATAGATAGCAGAAGAAACGATAGAACGATAGATAGATAACAGAAGGAACGATGGATGGATGGATGGATAGATAGATAGCAGAAGAAACGATAGAACGATAGATAGATAGATAGATAACAGAAGGAACGATAGAACGATAGATAGAACGATAGATAGA
>JAUCMS010032440.1:0-16860 GCA_032357445.1 Enteromius radiatus
ATTCTTTGCGGTATGTGGGCCGAGGGTAAAGTTATTGTCTGGGCCGGAGCTGGGCCAGAAAACATTTGCTATGTGGGTATGTAATCATGCAATTTAGACAAGTCCAATGGATTCATAGACCCAGAAAACATGGAGTTAGACAACTTGGCTACTTGGCTAGGTCAAATAATAAAGAAGTTAGGATATTTTAAAGGGCTTCATGCCCATCTTGGACACCATCTTGAAAATTACATCTTTCTAATGGTCAGACTTGAGGGACAGCTGATTCTACAAAAAAAAAAAAAAAAAAAAACAGCTGATAAACCTTTTGTTAGAATTTTTTTTTCATATGCAGCTGCCTATTAAGAGTCCAGTTGTATCAGGAGATAAATACACTTTAAGTCATTTATTTTGTGGGTACCGTCCTTGTTGGCTTATGTATATATCTTAGAAATTAATTTAAATAAAAATGGTACTACTTTTTAAGCAATTTTGAAAGTTTGGGATCAGTATGATTTTTTAGTGATGTTGCCAAATTAATTTCAGGAGGAGCACGAACGATTAATCACACAGAGGCGGCGCCGTATTACAATCATTACCTATCATCCAGGCAGCCAATCCGATTCCAACCTATCCACTATAAATAAGCCAGTTTCCTTCCCTTCCGTATCTTGTTACAAGCATCCCTCCTCTGCCCCTTTGCTGCCTCGTTCGCACTTTCCTAATGGGGGGTACGCAAGGTCTGAGCCGGACCCTCGCTAGGGTTCATACTTCCAGGACTCGGAGTCCGCTGGACTCCCGGCTTGCCCCCAGGACAGCACGCCAAACACGCTATTATTACTACCGCGATAAGGAAAAGCAAACTACTGAAATGTTTTTTAAAGGAGTCTCTTATGCTCATCATGGCTGTATTTATTTTCTTGTTTTCTTAAAAAAAAAAAAAAAACACTTGCAATTGAGAAATATTACCAGCAATTATCAGCCAATATATTATACATTACTCCGATCTTCAGTGTCATGTGATCTATTTTAAATTTATCAAACTTGAAACTGTTTTACTAGTTAGTATTTTTTTGGAATACATTTTTCTTTGATACTTTTCTTTATCTTTAATGTCACTTTTTATCTGTTTAGCACCGTCTAAATAAAAGTATTAGATTCTTAAAGAAATATTTACTGACCACAAACATAGTACTGTACATGATACTGAAAATTACACTTATTGCTTCATGAGAATAAATAATTTTAAAGTATATTAAAACAGAAAACGTATTTTAAATTGCAATCATATTTCCCCAATTTTAATTTTTTTTTGATCAAGTAGGTACTTATAGGTACAGCTTTTACAGCATAAAAAACTTATTTAAACTCTGACAAAGTGTGGTTTTGGATGATTTCAGCATAAATCCATTCTGGTGCAAATACTGTACATTAAAGTAACTTGACATTATCATTGAAGATGAGCAATAATATTCATATTGACCACATAATAATGGCAGTATGAACGGTACCACCAAAGAGGTAGTGAGGATCAGTCGATGAGTGAACAGTATCCAACAAGGGCAAAACAAGTGCGAGAATTCAAAATACGAAGCAGGACTAGGCATGACAAGAGTTCAATGGCAACCCTTCTGGCCATGGCAGGGCAAGTCAAGGGCTCAGAAGTGGCCTCCATAGTCATGGCAAGACAAGGCGAGGGCTCTATGGTGCAAACTGATAGTCCTGGGGGTTGTGCAGCCACCAATGGAACCTCCAGAGAATCTACGGCTGGAGCCGACATCTCTGGGGGTTGTGCAGCCACTGGCGGAACCTCCGGGGACTCTATGGCCTGAGCCCACACTACTAGTAATTCTGGGGTGGCCTTGGGAACATACTCATGGGAAAATGGAGGGTTTGGCAGCCATCTTGTGCAGCGTCTAAGGCTCAGGGTTGGTGGCCATATTATGCAATGGGTCCAGGTTGGCGGCCATCTTGTGCGGTGGCTGTGGCTCTGGGTTGGAGGATGAAACGTGATGATCAGCATGGTGTCTACCTGACAGGTGATAATCAACATTAGCTGGACGTGATTCATGCAAAGCTGTCATAATTTGACTTGAGTGGCAAGGATCTAGGAAATCTTTACTTATCTAATGTGGATGGGTCGTGAATTGACTTGGCTTGTGAATTTCAACAAAGGGTTGATTTGCCTCAAGAAGATCAGCTAAAGATTGACTTGACTCTTCAAAGGCAGCCGTGATGTCCGCCATTTTGCGATCAGCCTCCATTGTCGCTGCCACAAGGAAACCTCAATGCTTGGTCGAGACTGGAAAACAAACAACTCTTTAAATACACATGATAACGTGAAAACGAGATGATGAGGGAGGAGGAGCTAATAAAAAACCATAGTGGCAAAGAAGGGGGCGGAGACACAAGGGAACAGACATTTTCAACATAAAAGTCCACAACTGACTGAACAGGGGAAAACAGCCAGCTGGCCAACGTAACACATGCAAAGTTGAACTATAAAGGAGGAACTTTCCGTAAAGTCCATAAGTGTCCCAGTGTGAATTATCTTTGGGCAATCTTTCAGGAGGTTTGGAGTAATATATCAAGTCAACGTTTGAATAAACTGACAGCTCGGATGCCCAGTTTATGCAGAGCTTTAATAGCTGCTAATGGTGGGTATTTTGATTAATCAAAAATGCAAGTCTTTTCTATGTATAAACTATGTAATAAAATATGTTTTCGTAATTTGTGCTGTCCCTTATCTGTGAAAAATTATCATAAAATAAAAAAGTTCATGCTAATATTGTCCAAAACCCCACTTTTCTAGGGCATTTCCAAACTAAAACAAACAAACAAAAAAAAAAAAGTAACATAAGTAACATAATTTGAAAGTAACATAGTTTGAATTAATCATTTGAGAAGTTATAAAGTTGACCACTTCTTTGTTCGCATGTTCATATTTTTAGTTTCACGAGTTTGTGCTTCCTTATGATAACAATTTAGGCGTATTTCTCATATTTGGCATGCTGTCCAGAGGGCGAGCCTGGAGGTCGTCGAACACCGAGCCCTAGTTGTTTGAACCCTAGCGAGGGCTGAGCTTGCCCCCCCCGTTGGAAGACATGGAATGAGGCGGAGAAGGGGTGGAGGAGAGATGCATAACGAGATGTGAAAGGGAAGGAAACAGGCTTATTTAAGGGGGCTTATAGTTTTGATTGGACGAGACGGAATTAGATTGATTAGGAAATGTGATTCCAGCCGTGGCTATTCATGTGTATACGCGCTCCTCCCGAAAAATTTCATTTATCAACTGTACTTGTTTGTTTTTTAGACATGCTTGTTAAAATTCAACAGGCATGAAGTAAACTTTTTTTGTATTTAACTTTTTAGAACTTATTATGCATATTTTTTATTCTTGCTGATGGTGATGCTGATTAACCTTAATAACATCAGCCTTTGGTGTTTTGAAAGTTAACCTAGTCACAAACTCAGAATATTGCATTATTAGGACACAGTTTATTAATGCTTTATCATTACACCACGGTACCACCACAGTACTTTCTTTTGTAAGGTCTGTGCTTGTTATCCCATGTCTATTTAATCTCTTAGTGATGTGGTTGACATTGATGCCATAGACATATTTAAGTGCTGGTTGTCTGGCCGGCCTCCCAAATTCTAAGTCATGGCCCTAGTTGATCTCTCAATTACTAAATAGCTGACAAGCTCCAGTATTTCATATTCACAGTCTAATAAATATATCTATTACAAGCCATGAATGAGTCTACCATATTAAATGGCCAACATTAATTATTCTCATGCTCATTTGATTTACATCTACAGTGTCGTCACTGCCAGACAGTCCACCGGGTCGCCAAGATAACAAACAAATTACTGGCTGTGGAGACATGTCTAGATGAGATGTTTTGACATTACCTTTCATGTTCAGGATAAACAAAAGAACGTCTACTGTGCATCCCAAATACAAAATCTGACATGAAAGGTCATTCATGAATATGCAGAGGATCTAAAGCACTTTAGAGAGACAAAGATGCTGTGACGCAAGAATTCCTTTATTAACGTAAATTGGCACTAGATATGCTTGCAAAAATACATGACAAGAATTGTATTAGAGCTGCTTTTTTCACAGATAGTTGCGCCGCCATAGACTCAGTGTCCATTAGAGATTCTTTTATGTGGGCCATTTCTGAGATTTACTGAGTTTTATGGCACCTTCACAAAAAGCATTGGGAAATACTGTACACTGCTCTTCTAATGGACAAGCTTGCAATTTCACAAGTTAATGCAACCACACTATATGTAATTGATGGATGACTTCTGCTCTAGGGAGCAGCTTGGCATTTAGTAATGGAAATATAACCAATGAATCTTTCGTATAAGGTGTGTGCATGGTGAAAATCATGAAATAGTAATAAATATAAGTATTTTATTAAATCATGTATATCATAATGCACCTGAACCTGGTAAATGTATGCAAATCCTGATTTACTAACTGTATATTGAGGTTATTAGTACTGTTTGAGCTATATTTTCACAAATCAAACATCTAACACATTGGCAGCACATTAACTTTTATTTGTAATTTTACATACTCATTGAAAATTGCCATCATAATCCAGAAACCTTTTCAGTGAAATGCTGCAAGCCTGAATGCAAGTTCAGTTATAGGTTACATTTACAATACATGGCACTTGAATTTTATTACCAAGTCCACAGAGAGAATTACATATAGTCTATTTTCTAATATTAAATGGATATTTTATATTTCTGCTGTGATTATGATGATTTTTGTTTTCAAACTTTTTAATTAACAAAAACTACTGAAGTATTGACTTTAAACTATTAAAATATTAAGCATAATTCATGTGTAACTCAAGAAATGTATTTCATTTATTAGAATTTTTATTTTAGATATCATTAATATATTAATTCATGATTTATTAAATTTAATATTTGTAAGTAAAATCACACCTTAGTGCTTTTATTACTGTGTTTGATTTCTATTTTGATTTCCAGTTTGCATGTCAAGTATCAATCCACTGTCTTTCTTCTTATGAAATGGATCAATTAAAATGTCTGTTTAATGTTTGTTTGACAGTAAGACTATTATAATAAGTTTACCTGTATTCATCCAAAGGGATATTTTAAAGAATTCTGGCAAAACTCCTTTAATATTCATGCTTCTAATTTTCATCCCTTGAGACTGAATGTAATGAAGCTAATTCTGCAGAGATGTAAACAAAGATCAGTAATAGGATAAATCCCTCTGCAGTATTGTTCTTTAGGGAGGACTTGTTTGGACATGCCTGAAGGGAACTTTTCATCCGATGTGGAAATGTGACCAAGGGTGACTGCTCATTTAAGGGACTCTTTGTTTGTTTGTTTGTGTGTGTGTGTTTACAAAGCAAGTGTCTTCACATTCACACATTTTCCAGATGCATTTCTCTAAAACCACTAATGGCGATTGCATTTAAGATACCCTTTTTATCAATTCAAGCTATTCAGCCTATGACTTTGAGTTGAAAGAGATTATTTCCCAAGTTACTTAGAAAATAACACAATAATATTTTACCTTTGTATTGCAATTAAAATTCTGTAAGCTAGGTGGACTGATTCACAGCTTCATACAGCATCTTTGGTTAACAAAACTACAATAACATGTAGCATAACTGAAATTGATTTGGATTTTAGGTCATGATAGGGAATGATGAAAACATAGGATGACCCTTGACATGTCTCTCACCCTGTGCCCTGTCATTACCCCTTCAGTGCGAAAAGAGATCAGCCACAGCTGTTGCAGATAAACTTTACTTTAGAGGTGTCATCATTTGGACTGAGAAAGCAATTAACCCATATCACAACCTTTTGGTAATGGCCACGTCATCCCTGCCTTTCTAAAAGCGTAGGGGTAATTTACAGCTTCCTTCTTTTGAGTTGCTCACAGTAATTATTTTGTCGCATTCATATCCTGGTCATGACCTCTGTGGCGAGACTAGGACATATCCGCCACCCGGCATCTGTCATTTTTTCAATATAAATCTGTATCTGCAGGAAAAAGGGTCTGTCTGGAGTGACATAGCTAGGAAACAGAATTCAACATGCTTTGAATGCTGATGTCTTCATTTTGAATTATTTACACTGAAACCCAGTGCAATATACTGTAAAAGTCTAGCAGTCTTCCTGGAGTGCTATAGCTACATTTTCCTTAGTTGTTATAATTTTAACGCAAAAGGAAAACTATATGATTACTGACTTTCTTTAAAATTTAAAGGAATATTTTACATGAAAAATCACAGAAAATTCTGTTATTATTTACTCATTTTCGTGTCATTCTCAATTAACATTGTATTGTTGCATTCTTTATTTATTACTTTTTTCTTACATTTTTATAGTCATAAAATCAAAATAAACAAATACAATGTATATTTAAATAAATAACGGTCTGTAAGATTTTGTAATGTTATCGAAAGACTGTTACGGTGTGTTAACACGGGACGTCAGCTTCAACGGTTCCCAATGACTTTGAATGGGTGACGTCAAGCATTGCCGAAAAGAATTGTGGATCCGTCGGCAGTGCCTGAATGGCGTTGCTTGCGGCAAAAGTTGAGAATTTTTCAACTTCTGCTGCGAGCAACGCCAGTGAAGCGCTGCCAATGGAGGCGTCAGCCAATCAGGATCGCTCTATGCAAATACAGTAGCCAGGCGGCAACCAATTACGTTCATCCTGTTTGTTGTTGAGTTCCTGTTTAATTTCATTGGCTGACGCTGCTATGACAATGGTGTAAGTGCCAAACTTCAGCCACGCCTTGGACGCTGACGCCCCTTGTGAACACACCGTTATGTCTCTTATGCTCACCAGGGATGCATTTATTTGATAAAAATGCATTGAAACTGCAATATATTGAAAAACAGATGCTCATGTAGCTCAGATAGTAGAGTGTGGTTCCAGCAATTCTAAAGTAATGGATGTAATTTCCAGGCAATGCAGGAACTGATAAAAAATTGCATTGCTTTAAAACCTCTGTCAAATACATAAATGCAGTATATTTTCAACCACAATACTAAAAACACCTGCATAATAAAGTGCACTTTAGTTGTCCCGTGATGTCAATAAAGCTTAAATATGTCAATGCATGGACTCAAGAATACCCCTGAATGGCATGTGATATGTGGCACCAAGACATTAGAAAGTTGTGGGTGGGTGATTGGATTTATTGAGATCTGTGTAATTTGGAGACAATGGTATGGTTCTCTAAACCATTCCTAAACCATTCTTTTTTATGGAGTGTTGCATTATCCTACTGAAACAGGCCACTGCCATCAGAAAACACCACTGCATGAAGGAGTGTGGTTTGTCTCTGCAAAAATCTTTAGGTAATCTTTAATCAAGGTTTCCCAGCAGAAAATTACCCAGAGCATAACAGTGTCTCCATTGGCCTACCTTTTTCCCATAGTGATTCCTGCTGCCATCTCTTAGACAGCCTTCTTTTAGGCAGCCAGGTACCTTGCAAAAGTGTTCATTCCCCTTCATTTCTTTCACTTTTTGTTAAGTGGCTGTCTGTTAGACTATGACATCAATGTACTTTCCATAGATCATAATGGTAAAGCAAAAAGCAGGTTTGCAATCTTAAATGTCTTAAAAACCTTTCTTTTCTTATTGTTTTCTTTTTTTTTTTTTTTTTTGCACCTTTGCAAATTTATTAAACATTAACAACTAAAATGATTCCAGTGCATACAATACATCTGTGAAAGTTGAAATTTATACATGTTACTACACTTCAAGTGAAGTTAATCTGTGGCAAATTCAATTGAGTGGGTATGTTTTGGAAAGGCACAAACATATTAATAAAATATCTAACAGCTATAATGCTTATCAGAGCAAAAAAAAGCACTGAGGAGAGAAAAATGAGCTCAGAAAAATGAAGTAGGACCTTACGCTTATGAAGTAGGACCTTGGTTACTGTGGTTACCAAGAACCTGATGGTCACTCTAGTTGAGCTCCATGATTATATGTGGAGATAGGAGAAATCTACAGTAGTACAAACATCAATATAACACTCTATCGATTCTGTGTTGGAAGACTCAGTGCTCTCTTTAATGAAGGTACATGAAAACAGATGGAATTTACAAAAAAGCATCTAAAGCGCTCTCAGATTGTGAGAAACTAAATTCTTTGGTCTGATGAACCTCAATTGCAACCTGCAGAGTAGCATCCCAAAAGTAACGTGTTCTGGGAGCAACCTCATGCTGTGTGGCTGTTTTTCAGTGGCAGGGACTGAGGGACTCATTAGAATAGAAGGAACGCACAATGCAGCAAATAGAGATAGCCTTAATGAAAACCCAGTCCAGAGCATTCACAAGCCGAGATTGGGCAGAAGGTTCATCTTACAACAGGACAATGACCCATAAAGCAAAGAAAAGACTTAAGACTGTAAAGGTGCTTCAGTTAAATATTTAGTTAAGGGTAGGAATATTTATGCATTGTACTTATTTCAGTTTTTTTTTTTTTTTTTTTTAACAGTGTTTAACAGACAGTTTAACAGACATCAGTGTAGTGTATGGAGCCTAGATTGATGTTGAAAAAAAAAGTAATTTAAACATTTTATTGTATGGCGTCAGGGTTAGGGTATGGTTGATCTAACAGTAGCCCCCTCTCTTTGCCTAATGCTTTCCTGTCTGATCTCAACTGTCCTGTGAAATAAAGGCAAAAAGCCTGTTAAAAAAAAGAAAAATAGTATGAATAACCATTAACTTCCATAGTATTTTTGTTCCTACTATGGAAGTCAACGGTGACCAAGAAACCGTCTGGTTATATTTATATAAAATCTCTGAATCAAAAATGCTTATTTTATACCATATTTAATAGAATTAAAAAGAAAAAGCTATAAATAAGAATTAAAATCCATTGGCTGCCAGTCGAGTTTTGAACTCTAGTTTCAATGGCCTCTTTTATTAAGCAGACAAACAGGTACAGTTATGTATGCCAAATATCAATCATCCTGGTTAATATATCACTATTCTGTAGTCACCCACTTAAAAGCCGCAAATCCTGTCCATTTCTCTTTTTGCATGTGACCAAGTTATAAAGTGTAAAGGGAATAAGCTGTTCAGTGTGCGAGAAAAGAAATAAATCAGTAAGTGTCAAAGTAGTTGACTCCAGCTTGGCTACTACGTGACCTACACTGAGGACAGCTTCTACCTACCGTACATTATAGCAGTGATTTAAAGCCTGACTAAATGAATGAGGCATTTTTCTGGGGCATTAAACATACAAGTAGGACCAGTGTTATTTCTGTACATTGGGCCGATGGCTGAAGCTCGTCTCTAGTGGGAGGTTGGCCCAGGCTCAACTATGCCGTAAGGCTGGAAATCATTTCTGGAAGTCTGCTGGTGGATGGTTGGGGCTGCCATGCTGTGGCGTTTTCATTAACCCCACTGTGGCTCAAAGAGAAACACGCAGGAGGAGAGCAATTTGTCTGCGAGCAGCTCCATCACTGAGGAACGGGAGTGAAGGCTAGACAGATGAAGGCGAATGATTTAGCATGCATAACGTCTTTGTGTGGGGTCACGAAGGCTTCGGGGCTTCCTGAGATTATTATTGCGGTGATTATCAATCGTCTGCACTTTATCTGTAGAATAATTTAATCTCTGCAGAGTCTAAAAAAGTCCCAGTGCTTGTTTTCTTTGTAAATTATTCCCATGTTACAAATAAATTAACTTATCTTTCAAAGAGTCAGCTGGTAAATGGAGTGAAAGGATATTTCCTTTCACTTTTTTTTTTTTTACCACAAAAAGCAGTAAAGAAAGGAAAGTTATTTCCCTTTCTAAGGGTAGAAATGGTGGGAGTTGTGTTCTTTGCTTTTTATAGCGTCTTTGGGCTGAACGCTTACTGCCCAAACTGTACTGGGGTTTGTAAATTAAAAGCATATCATTTCTTTCTGTGGAGCTGAGGTCTGAATCCGCCTCTGTTCCAATGAAAGTTAGTTATATAATCTTACCGAAGGCCTTCGCTGTTGGTTGGCGCACGTCCCTGAGTGAGGTTGGGCCGGACTGGCACATTTCCAGTCTAAACTGAAAACACTCTGTCATCCAGCCTTGTTCTTGGCACCAGCTGTTCGGCTGGATACTTCAGCAGCTGAGACCTTTGTAGCACTGTTTTTCCTTCTTTTTTTCCCCTATTTTTTCTCTTTCTTTTTTAGTAAAGAGATTTTTAAAGGTCCACTTCAGTCAGCACAGTTAAATCTGTCTTGTATCCTCTTTTGCTTTTTAACTACAGACGCTTTCAGATTTTACAGACTTGTGCGTCACCATTTATTTGTTGCCTAATTGTATCTTATTGCCTTTTTGAGATGCATGCTGCTTCACACTTGTTATGATTCCCTTGGTGCTTCTTTTTGCCCATTCTCCATTTCCAAATTTCTCTCCCTTCCTCCATCTGTCTCATTTTTGCCTCTATCTTAATGTTTTAGTGGTAGTTATACAGAAAGTCGATCAGTGCTGTGCAGCTGACTAGCACCTGCTTTCCATATGCGTGTCCCAGTGGTCTCTCTTCATTCAGTTCGCTGCTACTGTAGCCTGATCAGTAAAAAAAAAAAAAAAAAAACTCCCACCTGTTTCAGCTCTTCACCAGTAACTGCCTGTTTCCACTTTTTTTCTCCTTCTCTTGGTTATCCTGTAAGCTCCTGGCCTTGTGTAAACAGATGACGCAAATCCTTAACGGCTGCTGTTCCGGCATAATGACCCTCTCCTAAAATCATTTGCCTTTTGTGACTTTCGTTTGTAATCCAAATCCCTTCCGTTGCAACGGCAGGCCACTTCATAGACACTTAATCTGCAGTTATTGGGCAATTAGTTTAGTTAGGTATTAAATAGTAAAAGTTGACACTATGCCAGTATACAGACAGCTGCAGAGTGTATTAATGAACTCTTTATTTCAGAGCAGCTAAGCCTCCGGATTTCATTTGTCTACTTGGATATGCAAGAAACTTGAACAGTTTTGACATTGTTACTTAATGCTTATTTTATTTTTTTTATTTTTTGCATAAAATGCTATGATGAAAGTTCTTTAGATTGACAGAGAAAGCTGTATTTGGCTGCTAATTTGGTTGAACCAAGTTGCTGTGCTACAAGCGGATAACTCAAGAACAGTCATGATTGATTTGTCCTCTGTTGGGTACAATAGTAATTGATGAAGCTCATTAGCTCTCTGTTGTATCAGAAAGAATGAATGGCATTCCTCATCTGTCTATCATGCTGTCATCGCTCTGTTTGAGAGCTAATAGTCACCGACGACCTTTCTCCATCTGGAATTCACAATGCATAGTAATCTTCTTAATTGGGTGGCATATATTTTATATTATACTTGCCAAATTGCAAGTACATATTATACAAGTCTAAGTGGTGCAACACTGTAAAAAGTAATATATTTAAAATATACTTCATACTAAGTACAGTTAAAATCTGTTAACATATACTGACAGATAACTTGAGACTGATAATAAAATTATAATTAAACTCTATTTTGCATACTATTGTGCACAATGCACATTTCTTAACAAAATGTGTTTTATTGACACTTTTGATTAGTATTATATGATCTTTGAATAATATAGTACTTAGTATGTATTTAGTACATAAATATGAAAAATAATTTGTTGAATACTGTAGAGAATACTAGAGATGTTTGTTTTTATTTGTAATATTAAAGAAGCAGAGATTAGATGTAATGTAGAAAACTATTAAAAATGAAATCGCATCGATATAGAACCTTATACATAAAAACATAGATTTTATTTCTTATTATAGTGGTAAAAAAATATTTAGTAACTTTTACTTTATGCAAAACTTGACATTTGTTGTCAATATTTTTAGAACAGCATAAATAGATTTATATGAACCCTTCGTGACCCAAAATTCCCAAGAGCTTGGCAAGACAACTTTTTTAAAAATAGTTCTCTTTGTATTCATTTTTTAATTATCTTGGACAGTCTTTGACCCTTTTTATTTCTGGTAAGATGTCTAATCCACTGGCTTCTGGCTTAAATTGGCCGCTTTAGAGAGGCTTGATGATTCAGTGGATATGAATGCATTTTCTTCTCATCCATACCTAATTTGTCTCTCTGTGGAATACGATTCTTTGAATTCCCCTCTGTGTGACCCCTTGAAATCATATATGGGAGCAGTCAGGGGCTCTCAGATACCCAGTTCCGGTGGGCTATTAGATCCTGCTGTTTTATGTGGCCATTAAAAAGCTGTCAGAAAGATGGGCTAACCGGTCTCCCCCAGAGACAAAGAGATGGATGAAGGATGCAGGATAGAGAGCGGTGAATGACGAAAGGGTCACCGTTCATTTCCTTGATGATTTTGTGTTTTCCTTGCATGCATGTTGAAGCTTAAACGATTCCTCTCATTAGAGGCTGACTTGTCTGATGCTGCATTGATTTACACATCTGGCTTTGTCACAATATGTTAGGCAAGTCAACAGCATGATGGTGATATGACTGAATTAATGTTTCGCTATTGAAGAACCAAATTTCAACAATGTTTTTTGCTGTCATTCAGAATAAAGAGAATTTTTCAACAGTAAAATATGGCTAAATTAGTATTTGATTATAAATCCATCACCGATGGACTGAACCCAATGTGCATTTGCATGAATCTGCTTCATCTGCCAGCTATTTACCACCTGCCTTTACTGAGCTCAAAACAACTCTGAGCTATTCCTATTCCTAATAAGTTGTCATATTATAGTACAACAGATTCTGGCAGGCTACCATGTATCAACCGCCAATATGAAGACAGAATAGATTTGGATTTGTTTAACTCTGAATCTTCATAGACGTCTGGGAGCAGAACAAAACAGTGAAAAAGAAAAGCGTTTTCATCAAAAGCTTCCCCGGACAATCTGTACCTCATTATGGTACGCTAAACCTAACGGCCTCTTCATTAGTCTTCTTAAAAGGCCTCCAAAAATAGATCCTACTGGTGATATCCTCATTAAAAGAACAAAGCCAGAGCTGACCCAGACAAAAGAGCGTTTTAATTCATCAAAACTTTTGGGATAAAGCCAGCGGGAAGCCCTGTCTATGGTGCGAGTTCACACAACATGACTGACTGTGACTGGCTAGACATTTTAGTGGCTTGCAGAGTTAAGATATAATTCTTCATTCTTATCAGAAATTGCTTTAAATATATATGTATATATATATATAGAGAGAGAGAGAGAGAGAGAGAGAGAGATTTTCAAATGGAAGAGTTGATGCAGTTCTTCCTTGCAATTCAAAGCAGTGAAATAATCAGCGAGTGATCAGGTGACCGCCATTTTCCGTGAAGTTTCTAAGAATTTACCAATTCTTCCTGTGCAAAAATTTTGATCTGCATCAGACTTTGATCTACATATATCTTGTGTGCAATGCTGGAGACCCTGCTATTGCAGGGTTTGTCGACAAACATAATGCTAAAATCTATTTCTGCATCTGCTTATCTTAGTTTCCATGTCTGAAATAGGCAAAGCGGTGGATTTCTCTGTAGAGACTGGTTTTGTATACAAAAAGCTATGATAAATAAGTGAAACTGTGCTGTTTTGAAGGAATTTAGTGATGGTTTTGTTTGGTTTAATACAGCTCTTTGAATTAAGCAAACAAGAGAAGGTTGGGATTTCTCAAGGTCTCAGCATTTAGTTTCTTACATAGCAAGACTACTGATTATCAGCATAAGAACACAAGAAAAGTCACGATAAAAGACTGTATGAGTGATATTTGTACTGGATTTACTTGAATTTGAAAGTTTGTAACACAATTATGGACAAACATAATGACACACTATACTATCTGTTGTGATAAAGAAATACAGCATACTTAAAAAAAACACTATGGAAGCTACATACCTTAGGATAACATACTTGTTACTTGCAATTAAACTTTTGAGTGTTTTAGTTTTGACCTACTTAAGTAGGATCTATGTACATCTTTAGATGTAAGTATATATGTAATAAGTGGCTTTTGCATCTAGCAAATGCATAAATGTATGATGAAATAGTTGGAAAAGAGATTTTGTTGTTTAAAACTGTACACAATGGCTCTGTGGCGGAGAAAAGAGCCGATATGAGAAACATTGGAATCAAGATAACTGGGACACGCATCACAGGCCTGTAATATTGAGTGTGTGTGTGTGTTATAGAACTGCATGCTCTGGCCAGTGTGAGCGTAAATGAATGTCCCTACAACAACTGATGTGACTTTCACTCCAGACAGACAATTAACTATCTGCACAAACAGTGCTGTCTGCATCAGCTCATTTCAAAAATCAATTTCGCAAATAGTTTCATTATGTTTGAAGGGAATATCATTAAAAGGTCACAATATGACAAATGAACACATTGCAGGCACTTTATTCAGCATGAGAGGGTCAGCTGGCTTTAATGGCGATCCACCTGTTGATGCCGGACTGCTGTGATGCATCCGGACCCTTAAGTCATCCATGTTCGATCAATCAGGGCCGGCTGGTTTCTGTGGTAACCGATGTGGCGTTTGCAAGGGAAAGAGTGAGTCATCTGGTCCAATAAAATACCCAAATAAACAGGAGCATGCGTCAGGCAGGGACATGACCCACCATACTAAATGTCAAGAGCATTGTTTCCCTAGCAGCAGAATGAAAGAGCGAGAGAGAGAGAAAGATGGGGTCATTTGGAGATCTGATGCAATAAAGCAGTTGTCTGCACTGCATACGTGGCGTGGCATTCAGGGTATTAAAAACCTGAACAACATTATTTGACTGTATGATAAAATACAGAGTGTAACGTAATATTTTTATGTTTTTATTATTTATTTTACCTCTTCATGTAGAGAGTGACAAGATGAGGAAGTGAATACAATGTTAGTTTAGAGTATATATTTGGAGATGGGTAAAATTTGCACATATAGTCTAAGGAATATTATTCCCAGTGTTTATATGTGTTTTTTGAGAATATTTATTGTAATTGTACTTTTTTGAGATGTGTGCCATTTTAGACTCTCTCCTTCTCATTACCATAATGGAGGAAATTAGCTAATTTGATTATAATTATTAGTAGAAATAATGCAAAATTAGCAAAACAGCTCTCTTAAAGAATTCAAACTATTGACCCCCTCTTGTAATATTTCACTCAAGGACATATTTTTATAAACACGTTGATTTTTAAATGAAAAATCAAAATCTAATCTCATTTTAAATGTAAAATGAAAATCTTTCAAATAAGTCCTTGATTTTCAAATAATACATCACTACAGTATTTAGATTGTAAACAGATATAGACTTAACTCCCAAGGCACCTCCATAGCAGTGAAATAAACGCAGTGGCACTCAGGTTTGATTTGTCTTGTGAATATAAGGTTATAATACACAAATACATTCATATTTTGCATTATAATCTAATCTCCAACTCAACCATGTACACTATGGTTATTCAATTTCTTGTATAGAAAATTAACATAGTTTGGTGAATCAGTATTTAAGACCACATATACAAAACTATCCATTTTTAATAAGTTACTTTTAACAGATTTTAGTTATGGCTAAAACATTTTCATTATATCACAGCTGTGAATAATACTGTAATATACTACATGCAAGCTGGTTGCAGGTGGTATTAAGGGGAGGGTTATTTGAACATTTGATTGGACAAAATCTGTGTAGTGCAGATTTGCTGGCAGAGTGACTGTGCATTTTGAGCACATCTGATAAAAGCAAGTATTGATGAGGCAGAATTAGCATATACTGTAGGAACCAAAAGACTTCTGACCATTTTGAATTCATATAATCCTTAAAAAACACAAATGTATGTCTTTATTTTATTTATTTATTTATTTTTTTCAAAACATAGGTGACTGTTAGCCTTCTTACTTTGTTCCTATGTGTGCACACACATACTACACCTACACACACACAAACTCACAAAGCCTCTTCTTAGTCTGAGTGGGTTGTAGCCATGGTAATTAAACCCCATTAATAACTCTCTCTTTTACTCTTACTCTCACTCATTCAAAACAATCTCTCTTTCTCTCTCTCTCTCTCTCTCTCTCTCTCTCTCTCTTTAATCTACTCCGATAAAAGAGAACAAAGAGGGTTGCATGGCCCACCCAAGGAGAAGGCGGATCTGACTGCAGCACTAACCTATCATTAATTATTAACCAAGGTCAAATTTAATGCGTGGTTGGCTCGTTTTGACATATATTATTGATAGAGAAGGGTCAGAGATCTGCAGTAGGCTCTGGCTGCAGGAAGAACACTGGACACTGCACAGACGTGCGCTCAACACACTGCATGCACACACACAATATTGATTCATTTCAGTCTCAGTCAAATCCTGTATGAAACCATACTTTCAATTTATAATTCATGATGTGAAGGATGAGAAAAGAGGATTGTGCTTGAAACTGAGACAGGCACCAAACTGATGGAGGGACAGGAAATATCATAATGGATGATTGATGGTGACTAAAAGGATGATAAAACAAAACAAACAAAACACAGCACACACACAAGCACAATAATAGGTCTTCCACCTCACTTTTAAGTAACACTTAACAACAACTTTTGCCTCAATAAACTTAATTTGCAGTTTATTCATTGTTAAAAAAGGTATTTGTTAAAGAGATAGTTCACCCAAAAAATTTAATTCAGTCAGTAATTACTCACCCTCATAGAATTCCAAACCTGTACAACCTTTGTTTATTCTCTGAACACAAATTAAAATATTTTTTTTAGTGCTGGGCAATGATTAATCGCGATTCAAAATAAAAGTTTTTCTTTACATAATATATGGGTTTATATGCTGTGTTTATTTATTATGTTTATATTAAAACACACACGTACAGTATATATTTTGAAAGTATTTACATGTAA